>ML377377.1:0-12555 GCA_005239525.1 Nicotiana knightiana | reverse complement strand
AACCTACTGATGTAGTTCAACCTCCCGAGCAAACTCATGACTTCCTTTTTATTCTTCGGGGGTGGAAAATCTCGAATGGACTTTGTCTTAGATGGATCCAATTCGATGCCTCTCCGGCTGACTATGAAACCGAGGAGCTTCCCAGATGGAACCCCAAATGCACACTTGGCTGGATTAAGCTTAAGGTCGTACCTTCGAAGCCGTTCGAAGAACTTTCTCAAATCGCGCACGTGATCAGCTTGTGTCTTTGATTTTATGATGACATCATCGACATATACTTCTATCTCTTTTTGCATCATGTCGTGGAAAATGGTGGTCATGGCCCTCACATAAGTTGCCCCTACATTCTTCAAACCGAATGGCATGACCCTGTAACAATAAGTATCCCATGGAGTGGTGAAAGCGGTCTTTTCTGCGTCGTCCTCAACCATTAGAATCTGGTGGTACCCAGCATAGCAATCCACGAACGATTGTATCTCATGCGTTGCGCAATTATCTACAAGGATGTGGATGTTTGGCAAAGGAAAATTATCCTTCGGACCCCCCTTGTTCAGGTCCCTGTAGTCAACACAGACTCTAGTTTTTCCATCCTTCTTTGGAACGGGCACAATATTTGCCACCCAGGTGGTGTATCGGACAACTCTGACCACGTTGGCGCTCAACTGCTTCATTATTTCCTCTTCGATTTTGTCACTCATGTCCGTTTTTAATTTTTGTTGCTTTTGTTGGATTGGTGGAAAATCAGGATACATGGGAAGCTTATCAACCACTAGGTCAGCACTTAAACCCGGCATATCATCATATGACCAAACAAACACATCTCTGTATTCAAATAAGAGTTGAATCAGGGAATCTCTGGTTTTTTGTTCAGTGTGAATGCTTATCTTTGTTTCTCTAACTTCTTCGTGACCCCCGATATTAATGGACTCAGTTTCATTGAGGTTGGGCTTAGGCTTATTTTCAAATTGTTCCAACTCTCTTGTTATTTCCTCAACAACCTCATCTTCGTCATATTCAACCTCCTGATGCATTATTTCGAAATTAGACAACTTTTTAAGATCTGGGCGTGAATTCCGCATGTATGTCATGTTATTAAAGCCGGCATTAAAAGAACTGAAATGGAAACAAAATGACTGAATTAGGGAACGAAAAAGATACAAAATTTCAATATGAAACTGAACTGCATTTCATTGAATTCGAAAGGATAGAAGGTTTAACATCAAAACAAAACAATCATACTGAGATGTTTGGATTACAACCCTGAAAGCAACCCAAAATACAAAAAGAAACTGCAAAAGCAAACTACCGAGACTCCTTCCTTGTGGGGAGAGGAGTTGCTTCCCAATTGTTGAGCATGGTATCTGGGCCAATTAGTTGTACATCGGCACGACTAGTGCCTTCACCTGCTTGGATCATATTCACTTCAGAAAACATCTGGCTTAATCCATGGCAAATTTCATCAATGTTTGCCCGCGTCGAGGAATGTTGACCTTCTTGGAGTCGTGGCTTGACAAAAGTGTCGAAAATGTGAGGGATAGGTTGTTGCAAGACCCATCCGTGCTTTTTGCGGTGTTTGGCTTTGTCTTCGTCTGCTTGTGTCGGCCTGAAGCCTAAACCAAAATTACCCTGGTTCCTGAACGAAGAAATGGGCTCCGAAATTCCTTGCAATGATTCCCCCAAGCCTTTTCCTAGCTCATAACCTTGTCTCAGCATGAGTGCTGCTACCACTACAGATGTGGTGGAAAGACGAGGATGCAGAATGGGCCTTCCTTCCTCAACATGGTCCGCATCAACCACTTCAAAAGCCTGGTAGACAATGGATTCGTACCCTTCATTGGCCTCAATACAGGGGATTAACGGGTCTTTATAAACGGACAACTCGTCTTCCCCATGAACAATAATTTCTTTCCTGTCATGTTTGCATTTGAGCATTTGATGCAAAGTGGATGGCACAGCTCGGGCCGTATGGATTCATGGCCTTTCAAGAAGAAAGTTATAAGAAGTTTCCATGTCCACTACTTAGAAGACAATTTCGAAGTCAACTGGCCCAATCATCATGGTGAGGTTGATCTCCCCAATGGTATCTCTCGCCGAGCCATCAAAAGCGCGGATACGGACATTGCTGGGTCGGCTTCTGTCTGTATTGATCTTCATGCTCTGCAAGGTGGAGAGAGGGCATACATCTACGCTTGAGCCTCCATCAACCATGACTCGTTTCACGTAGTGC
Organism: Nicotiana knightiana; assembly: GCA_005239525.1. Taxonomy (NCBI): domain Eukaryota; kingdom Viridiplantae; phylum Streptophyta; class Magnoliopsida; order Solanales; family Solanaceae; genus Nicotiana; species Nicotiana knightiana. The sequence goes on along the minus strand of ML377377.1, from coordinate 10,328 downwards.
CCCTCACATTTATCAGTCAAGTGCAAAGCCTTGTTGTGCCCGGCTTCTTCTTCGGGGAGTTCATCATCAGTAAAGGTGATTCTGTTCACCTCAAAAAATCTGTTAGCCATCTTCTCTAACTGATTCACTGTGGTATTCTCTGAGACATGTGCCTCGTTCAGGACCTTGATTAACACACGAGGATGCTCTTTTGAATGTACGAGTAGAGATAATAGAGAAATTTGGGTAGGAGTCTTTCTCAGCTGGTAGATGATTGAGTAATCCTGAACTTTCATCTTCTTCAAAAACTCTTCTTCCTCTTCTTCAGTGACTGGTTTCTTTATTGGCAATGGGCCTTCTCTGATTTTCTTGGCCTCCCTCACTCTTCTGGAGAGTATCACCTTCCCGATCGAGTCAAACCTCCAGTTTCCCCCACTTCTTCTAAGATTTCCTTGCCTTTGTAAGTCATCACAGTTTTGTTGTAGTTCCAAGGAATGGTCTTCGTGTTTGTCACAGGGGGTTGCACGACAGGTTTGATTATGATTGGCTCAATTGTACCCTTCGTACTTCCATGGTTCTGCCTTGTGATGGGGTGGCCCCCAAGGACATACAACCTTGGGCTTGGAACATTAGAACGAACTTCAAACCTCGAAATTTTTGGAACAACTAAAGTTGCCTTCTCTGAGCTCTGGGCGCCTTTCACAATCAATGGCACGTCTCGGCTTGGACTTACATTTAAACCCGTTCCTTCTTGAATTTCTCCTGATGTCATTTCTACTCGACCAGCCGGCTTGTATTCTTGATCTCGACCAATCATTCCCACAAAGTGAACATCATTGTGTACTGGGAAGGGATTGTTGGTCACATTAGGAGGGTCCTCGTCATTTGTCACCACAATTAGTTTTTCAGCAATTAGTCTTTCTATGGCTCTTTTCAGAGTCCAGCAATCATCAATGTTATGCCCCGGGGCCCCTGAATGATATTCACATCTAGCATTTACTTGAAATCCATGTGAATTAGGATGCATATGGTGGGGAGCGATGGGCCCAATCACGCCTATTTGCTTCAGCTTCTGGAATAAACTAGAGTATGATTCAGCCAATGGGGTGAATTTTTCTGCCAGCNAGTTTTTCAGCAATTAGTCTTTCTATGGCTCTTTTCAGAGTCCAGCAGTCATCAGTGCTATGCCCCGGGGCCCCTGAATGATATTCACATCTAGCATTTGCTTGAAATCCATGTGAATCAGGATGCATATGGTGGGGAGCGATGGGTCCAATCACGCCTATTTGCTTCAGCTTCTGGAATAAACTAGAGTATGATTCAGCCAATGGGGTGAATTTTTCTGCCGGCCTTTGCTCTCGACCATAATCCTGCCTGGGACGAGCATTGTAGGGTGCCCAAAAATTTTGCTGCTGAGGTCGGGGGATCCTTGGAGCTGGTGCCCGTACTTGCTAATTTGAAGGCTGGGCATAAGACTGAGCATTGAACACTGTTTACTGTGGTGGGCCCACAGGGTATTGAGGAATTGGCAGAGGATAATAATGTCGAGGGTAGCTGGGTGGACCCTGATGAACTTGCACATAAGGGTGCGGTGCCCCCCTTTGAACTTCCCTGGATCCTGAAGTCATCATGGACCCCTCATCTCTCTTCTTTTTATTTGCAAAACTTCTCGACCCATTTTGGATAGCTTGAGTAGTGGCTTTGAGAGCAGCTTGACTTATAATTCTGCTAGTCTTGAGGCCATTTTCGACCATTTCCTCTATTTTGATTGCCTCTGCAAAAGGTCTACCCATTGCGGACATCATGTTCTGAAAGTAATCAGGCTCTTGGGCCTCCAGAAAAACAGCGATCAACTCATGGTTATCCATGGGTGGCTTGACTCTAGCCGCTTGCTCCCTCCACTTGATTGCATACTCCCTAAAGCTTTCAGTCGGCTTCTTCTTCATATTAGACAGGGAATTGCGATCTGGTGCAATATCTATGTTGTACTGGAATTGTTTGATGAAGGCCTGGGCCATGTCGTCCCAAACATGCCAATGAGAGATATCTTGGTCGATGAACCATTCTGAGGCTACCCCCGCAAGACTTTCCCCAAAATAAGCCATCAGCAATTCTTCTTTTCCACCTGCACCCCTCAACTGGTTGCAGTACCTTTTTAAGTGGGCGATGGGGTCGCCGTGTCCATCATACCCCTCAAATTTTGGGGTCTTGAACCCTGGCGAAAAATGAATGTGAGGGAACATGCATAGATCACTGAAAGATACACTTTTGTGACCGCCTAGTCCTTGCATGTTCTTTATGTTTTGTTCAAGACTTTTCATCTTCCTGGCCATCTCATCTGCCTTGACTGTCTGGGCAGGCTTTTAATTTTCCACCGAGGACTCGTACTGAGGAGTCTGGTTGTATGGAGCCGAGACCCTGAAATCCATATTTGAGTAGTATTGTCCATCATAAGCATGAGATAGTAGCTCGTTGTTTTTCCTCGTCACAGGTGGTGGTGGAGGGACTGTATATACTGGTGCGCCAGACACGACAAGAGGGGTGTTCCTGACTGGTGCGGCTGGAGGTCGCACATTAGAGGTACCAGGGGCGGCATGGATGCGGTAGTTTGGCACGTACCCTAGTGGTAGAATGTGATCACTTGTTGCACGGAGCGGTGGTTGAGTAGCTAGGGGTACGGTTGAAGTTCCTTCTGAGAGACCCTGAGGTGGAGGCTGACCGGAGACCCAAGCTTGATATACATCCGACAGTTGTTGTTTTAGTCTTCTCACTTCCTCCAACTCTTGCTCAACTGACTGGCCATGTGGGTCGTCACTGACCAACTCGATTTCATCATTACTAGCCATTGGTACCTTCCCTTTAGATCTGGTGAAGTAATGATGTGTTGCCAGTTTCACCACAAACCAACCACCTTAAGCTTACTGACTAGATTGTAATAAATGTGTTAGGGTTAAGCATTTTACACATGAATCACACGTAATATGCCAGGTTCCTAACATTGTCATCATTTCTCATGCTTTTGGAAGGCTTCATGTTTCATTCCGGCTTATGAGGCTGCTGCTTATTGGTGCCCTAAAATTTTCCTTTTCTCTTCTTTTTTTTTTCTTTTCTTCTCTTTCTCATTTTTTCGCTTTTCTTTTCACTTGCTTATTTTTGTTCCCTCATTTTAGAGTTATTGAAATATTTTGATAGAACCTTTTAGGGGTTGCCTACGTATCATGTCGCCGCATGAATCAGATCATCACGTAGTTTAGGGACACGACCCTCTTTTTCTTCCTTTTTTTTCTTTTTATTTATTATACAAAACAAACACATTTTTTTTCATTTTTCCAAAACAAAATCTTTCACATTGATTTTCATTTTTCGATACAAGACTCAATAACAAGAATTACATAAAGATAACTTTTTAAACACGACCAGACTTGACTCAAACAGACTTTTTAGGACAAAGGGAAAAATATCAAGACTCAAAACAACAAAAGACCCTTACAAACTCAAAAACCACAAAGGAACAGTCAAAATGACCTGCCAACTAAAAGAAGATCCAAAATTCTTCAAGAGAATCCACCATAATTATTGCGGTTGACCCCCAACATCGCGGTATATCTTCTCTAAATCTGCAGATATGTGACGAGCGACGTTCAATGATACTTCAGCAAATCGTTCGGGCGTCATTCCCTGACAACTCCTGCAAGCTCGGGAGGTATATGTGGCTACCTCGAGGATCTTTACCTTAATGTGTTCTTGAGTCAAGTGAAACTCTTGATTTTGTTGACCACGGTCTCAGCTAGATCCAGTGTGTCGCGCTCGCGCTCCAAGGCCATATCTCTTTGGCATTGAATTTCCAGTGACTCCCCCTCCAACCGATTGATCATACTTTGGTAGTGATGTCTTTCTATTTCAAACTCCGCGATCTGGCGCTCCTTGCTTGACTCAACTCCCCCTATCTGATCCCTCAGACCTTGTATTAACGGAGCAAAACCTTTGCGCTCATGATCACGGAACACCTTGAACTGAGCTTCTCTTTCTTCCTGTTGTTGATCGGTAGTGATCACTTTTTCCTGCCTAATTTGAGGTTTGAGTGCTCGACTCTCTTGTGCCCACTTAGCCTTCTCTTTCTCAAAAGCATCATATAGCAAATCCCTGTCTACTTTAACAATGCTGAGTTCTTCTTGCAGTGCTCCGAAGGCAGGTTCATAATCTCTTTTCATCTTTTCCATAGCTAGCCCAATTCTTTTTTGAATCTCAGCCTCCCACTCTGCGGTAATCTTCACGACTGTCCTTGGTCTATCTGCGGGAGAATCTTGATTAGAAAACCACTCAAGGTAAGAAGGATTCAGCTCACCCCGTTCTCTATCTGCCACCATGGTGCCACACTCGAGTATCTTAGTGCCATTCCAAACACGTTGAGCGTAAGCTTCACGAGTGGGATCCTCTGATGTTGCTTCCTAAATAAAGTTTTCCATAGCCTCTACCGGGGGCACTATCTGCTTGTAACCCAACTGACGTAGAACTCTCATGGGAGCATATGGCTGATAACCCCGAAGCCCCATCACGATCATAAATGGATGGCAAGATGACTTATAGATGACATATTCTGCGGTGAACCAAGGATAGTTCCATGTAATCTGATCATCTGTTAAGGAGTGGATATACTCCCTTCAATCTTGGACACTTTCTGGAAAATTGCGAACCTCGCACTCACTTTTTAATATTGCATTATACTGGCGAACATGATTACTACAACAAGTATGGTGGTCTACCTAATAAGGACGATGGAAAAGATGATCCATGAACCACATCTGGAGCAGGAGGTTGCAACCTTCGAAGAAACCTTTTCCTTCCCAGCACCTGGTCGAGGTGCGAAAGATATCTGCTAATACCATAGGAAGAATGGAGGAATCTTTTCCTTTCATCATGGCTGTGACTATCCTAGATAACTGAATGTTGATCTTCCGATCCTCTCTTGGGAAGACCATGCACCCCAAAAAAGCTACAATGAATGCTTTTTGTCCGTGTTCTCGCCATGTGTGTTGGTTCTGTTTGTTAACCAGCTTCGTCCCATACTCTGAAAATCCCCCTTCGTATCCGTACCTATCATACAAGAAATCTAGGCGGACCTGCCCCTAGGCCACATATGCTATCTCGGTGTGGCTGATCCACATCTGCTCAAGGAACTTGGTAGCAGTGACATCCCTGGGAGCTAAAAGTCCTTTTATTCGACTCCTTTTTCCCAGATCCGTATACTCACCGAATTCTTCCAAGGTAGGAGTCCTTTCAAACCCATTAAGACGAAACACATTGTTCTTCGGGTCCCAGAAATAAACCAAAGCCTCAATGAGTTCTCGTTTAGGCTCGATCTCCATGATGTTTAACAAGTTTTTCAAATAATCCTTGATCTTTCCTTTCTCAAACCCATCCATGTTGTTCCACCATCGCTTCAATAACCTAGGCACTTTGTCGACAATCTTAAACGACGAGTGCTCTTCATCTCTCGGTCTCTTGTCGGGTCTTCCATTAACTGAATCCATATCGTACCTAGATGATAAAAATATGGGGTCAAATCCTAATCTAAACTCAAATAAATGAAACTTAGTAGACCTCTAGAATAGACGAACTTCTTATGGGGGAAAAGCAAAAAAAAAAAAAAAAACGGTCGGGCAAGGACAAAAATGATAAAAAGTGAGGGGAATGAGATGGTTATTTTTATGAAGACGGCCCTTCGGTACCCCTAAGAAAAGTATTAAGGTTGTCTTGGTAAAAATATCATGACTCATGGATAAACAAATAAAATTTATTTTTTTACGAAAAACACCCATTTGATACACCTTTTTAAAAAAAAACAAAAAACTATAAGGTTGACCTGACGAAAATGGCCAAAACAAAGGATGGCACGATAAAAATGAAATAACTATTTTTTACGAAAATAAATCTTAGACTACTTCCAAAAAAGGTTTAATGGTTGTCCCGGCTAAATGGTCAAAAATAAAGATGAAATGGTAAAAGGAGTTAAAACGAGCACAATAACTATATTGTACGGACATAACTCTTCGGCACTCCCGAGGAAGATTCTAAGGCTATTTCGACAAAAATAGTTTTGCATTGGGGAAAAAATAAAAAAAATATTAGCTATATTTACAAAAGAGCTATTAATAATTTTGAGGTTGTATTAAAAAACATGATCTCATACAAAAGAAATGAAAAAGACAAAAAACAACAAAACTATCGATTTTATAAAAAAGAAACTGAAAAATATTCCGGACACACTGATTTCGAAAACTCTTACACAAAAAAAATGGGGTTGAACCCGATGAAGGTTGCTTTCGTACCCCACTGGAACTGTGAGAATCGAACCTGCGTAGTTCGGACCAAAACTTGACATTTTTTTAATTTTTTTTAATTTTTTTTTATATTTAGTAAACACAAATTATTTGTACAAAACTAGGGGAATGATCCTTTTTTTTTTTTCATATTCAGCTCAACTAATTTCTAAAGCCGGTCAACAAATGCAAGCAAGCCTTCCAAATGATGCATCAAGTAGCACATATGTGAACATGGTGGTCTCAATATGGATACCTGTCTTATACGGACCCGGCCCCTGTGCCGAGTTTCTCTAAGATAAATGCTCATGATAAAACGATCACACTAGGGATGACCAGGCATGTGGCTTGTTTTTCTAGGTTTACAAAAATCCTAAAAGATAGGTGTATCTGGATTGGTCATAAAACGAGCGGACAACTCGAGTTGGGGGGTAGCGTACCGGGAGCAATACTTCTCCGGCTTAACTACTGGACCCTCCCCGTTCTTAAATATGGGTGACTAATAATCCTTCACCGGGAGCGCAGACCCACCAGCTTTATCTCAAAAAGAATGGGGCGCGTATCCGCGATTCCCGAGGTTGTATTCAGAAAACTCAGAGGGGTACGCAAGAATACAATTTATATGTATAGTTCAACAATATCAAAAGCGGTAAAAAATGAACATGTAGCACATTAGCCAAAAATGAATCACAATATTGACAAAATAAAAAAAAAAGCCAAATAAAAAGTCAACATGTACAAGCTCGAATTCTGGTTCAGTTCCCCAGCAGAGTCGCCAGAGCTGTCACACCCCTTTTCTACCCCCCCAATAGATGTGTTATTGTGGATTGCGGGTTAAAGGGTTTTTCCAATTAAAATGACAAATTTGAGTAAGGATTATTTTATTTACAGAGTCGCCACTTGGAATTGATTTTTTCGGTGTTCCAAGTCACCATTTATTTGAATCCCTAGTCAAAGGAAGATTTAACTCTTTTATTATTGGTCTGCGAAAAGCAAAGTCCGGGTAAGGAATTCTGTTGACCGGGGAGAAGGTGTAAGGCATTTCTCGAGTCCCGTGGTTCTAGCACGGTCGCTTTATTAATTTAATCTTGGCTTGAATTAATTTTAAAAAAAAATCGTGTTTCATTTGATTTTCATGTTTTTCTTATGTCCACTTTTATTGTTGATGATTTCATTAATCTCAAACTAGGACGAGTATCCCCGACCCTAGCTTACACTAACCAAGACGAGTATCCCCGACCTTAGCTCGTGTGTCGCATCTATAAGTAGAGCCTACTCGAAATTAATTAAATTCAACTTTTATTTATTTTGAAAGAAATGAAACAAGATAATGCCCTCACGACTTTGCCATTTTTTTTACTTGTTTATTCCGAAGCGAGTATTCCCGACGTCGGTTAAGACGAAAGTAATTATTTTTTGTTTAAAAAAAATATTTATAAATAAATGATTTTATTGAATTTATTTAATGGCTAAAAAACATTTGACCAATATTTGAAGAAATAATAATTTTTCGCTTCATGTTTTAAACTCGACTAGACTATTACCATTGTTATCCTAAAAAAGAATTTACTAACTTAAACGAAAGGAAACTGCGTTATGAATTTAATCAAAGAAAAGCACTTTTTTTTTTTATATTTGTGGATTGATGGTTCATTTTCTAACTTAAGAAAATTATTTACAAATTCAAAATGAGTGATGTATGGCTAATTGAAACAACTTGGCAATAAGAATTTACTAACTTAAAAAAAATACTACTTTATGGAATTAATCGAAGAAAAGCATTTTCGTTTATATTTGTAGATTTATGGTTCATTTTCTAACTTGAGAAAATTATTCACAAATTCAAAATGAGTGATGTATGGATAATTGGAACAACTTTGCGATAATCATGATTACTAATTTAAAAGATGAGGTTAGTGCGGGAAAATTATTAACTTATATTGTTTAAAACAAAAAAAAAATAATTTGGACTTGTGGGGGTATTAAAATGAGGCAGCAACCCATCATTGGGCTTATGGAGTGAACGAGCTCATGTCCAACCAAATTCCAAGAAGGCCCATGCTCTTAGGACTTCAAGTCTACAGATGTGGCCTTTTGGAGGCACATTACAAATCTAATTCTATTTTTGCCATTTTTACAATACATAGCCAACTATTTACAAAAGTAAGTTTGTGGAGAATAACTTTCTATTTACAACTTGCCTATTTTTTACTAAAATAAACCTTTTCAAGAAATAACCAAGATTTATTGAGACTCTAATCAATGAGAGAAAAAAAAAACTAGCTTGGCAACAATGGAACAAGCATGACTACATGGATCCAAAGTTTAATACATGCTTTATGCAAGCTATTGAGGGCAAAACAACATTATATCTAGAACTTTAGCATAAGGTTAAAGATGCTTAACATAATTTGATTAATTAGCATATAGTAATAACATTTTCCAACATTTAGGAGCATGTAAAAATGAATTACAATAAGACAAATGAAACTACTAATATTCCCAACATCATTATCTTTCATTCCAACTCAATTTTAGGAGTGCACATGGTCTGAAAATTACCTGAGCAGCAGAAAGAAGAAAAATTCAGCAAATAAACTCTTTCCAGATCCGAGCAGAACAATAGTAATATGAGCAGCAACACAGCAGAAGACAGTAACAACCAAACAGACTTTCGAACTCAAGAAAATGAACCAGAATACCCAGCAAAATAGTTGAAACTAGCCACTAGTAACTCCAGAAACTGCATACAACACCCCTTTATTTCTTACAAGTTTTTCACTCTAAGAAACACTCACCGATCTCAGAATTTTCAGCTTGCTATTGGATATGTTTAGCTGCTGATTTTTCTCTCAAAGTTTGTGTTTTTTAGTGTGTAAAAAGTTCAGTAATTGTGTAGTAGATTGTGTGTGTCCTTGTGTGAAAGAATGACCTCTTTAAGTAGAAAAATAAGTCCTTTTGGACAGATTTTGGTTCACCAAAAATCTGTCCAAAAGGACTAACTTTTGTGTGCCAAATTAGTCCATTTTTCACCAAATGCTGACACAAAACAGAGTAGTTATGTTTCCAGCATGTTTAAACAGTAAAATATCCAACAACCATGTACTTTAAACTCAACTATTCAACTTTTATCTACACATGACTGAAATTCAACTTCTACACTCAAACTCCAACCAAATATGAACTAACATAGTAGAAACAAGACTCAAAATGTAATCGAACTAAGTATTCAGACAAACTAGATTAGAATGAGTTCGATTCCTGCAAACTAACATGGAACAACAACTAAATTTCACAAGCTAAAGCCTGAAACGGAAATTAAACGAACATCGCTAAACTGTTACGATTAATAACAATTAAATATACGACTAACTATATAAGCAATTCAACTAATCTTTTTGGTTTTCATGAAATCAACATAAATACTTAATTATCAACCGACTAGGTCGAAGAACAACACACAAAAAAAAATCAGAATTAATAGACAACAACGAACTACTCGACCGGCTAGGTTGAACAACTGAGATTCACATTCACACACCAAATAGTCGACCGGCTAGGTCGAAGAACCAAAAATAATTTACGACTAATAACCAACTGTACATACATAGCAGTAACATTAATAAAATTAAATGTGTAAACCTAATACTAAACACAAAAGCGAAACATCGGAAAGATAAAAGAAAAGAAGTGAGGTTTATACCAATCGAGGGCATTCGACCACGAATCAAGCAACGAGATGAACTTGAGGATGCCAATTGGCTGCTGTCCAACCTTGAAACGCTCGTTTCATTTCGACAGACGCTAATTTATTGAACTCAGCGTCATGCCAAAAGGAAACGGGTGTCTTTTGGTTGAATATGCCGAAATAGATAGAACTTGGTGCGACGATGGTGTAACAATGGAGGCCGGGCAGTGGGGTGGCCGCTGGAGGTGGTTGGCCGGCGGCGGAGGCGGCGACAGTGAGGTAGTCGCCGGATTTTTGGGGTGAAATTGACATCAATGGGTAGGTCTTGAAGAACTCTATCC
>MDKJ01146528.1:0-19248 GCA_005239525.1 Nicotiana knightiana | reverse complement strand
GAATGTGGTGATCAACTGATGAGGAAATGTATTCCTGATAAAGACGTGGAACTTGTGTTGTATAATTGTCATGCATCACAATATGGGGGCCATCATGGTAGTGATAGAATAGCGGTGAAAGTGCTACAATCTGGTTTCTTTTGGCCAACGCTATTCAAAGATTCTCACGCATTTGTTAAAAATTGTGACCAGTGCCAAAGAACAGGAACGATAACAAGGAGGCACGAGATGCCTTTGAATAATATCCTGAAGGTCGAGATTTTTGATGTGTGGGGGATAGACTTTATGGGTCCATTCCCATTATCCAGGGGAAATAAATACATTTAGCTGGCAGTTGACTATGTGTCGAAATGGGTGGAGGCAATTTCATTGCCGACGAATGATGCCAATGTTGTCGCTGCGTTGTTGAAAAAAAAATATATTCTCCAGATTTGGTACTCCACGTGCCTTGATTAGTGATGAAGGAACCCACTTTTGTAATCGGTTGCTGAATAATCGTTTAGCTAAATATGGGGTCCGTCATCGAGTTGCAACAGCATATCACCCTCAAACAAGTGGACAAGCAGAGGTATCCAACAGAGAAATTAAGCAAATATTAGAGAAAACGGTGAGTGTGAACAGGAAAGATTGGGCTGCTAAGTTAGATGATGCCTTATGGGCATACAGAACAGCGTACAAAACACCAATTGGAGCATCACCGTACAAGATGGTCTATGGGAAGGCATGTCACTTGCCCGTAGAGCTTGAACATAGAGCATATTGGGCCATCAAGAAGCTAAACATGAACCTTGAAGCCGCGGGTGAGAAAAGATTGCTGCAGTTGAATGAATTGGATGAGTTCAGGTTGCACTCATACGAAAATGCCAAACTTTACAAAGGAAAGACCAAGAGGTGGCATGACAAACATATAAAACCGCGTCATTTTGAGCCAGGCCAACAGGTATTATTATTCAATTCTAGGCTTAGACTATTTCCTGGAAAGCTGAAATCGAGATGGTCAGGCCCGTTTGAGATAGTGAGAATCACCCCATATGGTGCATTTGAGTTACGAGCTATAAATGGTGAAAGAAAATTTTTGGTGAACGGACATAGAGTCAAACACTATTGGGGTGGTACCATAAATCGCGAGAAGACTAAGGTTGTGCTCGCCGATTAGCCTGAGCAGAGTAGCAGAGTCGTGCCACGACTATAAATAAGGCGCTTGTTGGGAGGCAACCCAACCTGTATATCTTTTCATTAATTTTAATTTTTTTTTTGGGTCAGTTTTGTGTTATTTTTATTTTGCAGAGTAGGGGAAGTCTGAGTACCCAAAAGTTGAAGCTGAGGGGCATGTTTGAGCTTAAGTGTGGGGTCATCCCGACTCTAAAAGATTGAGAATCATGCCCGGGCTATGCCTGAGAGGGTCTCAGGGAGTATTTCTCACCCTTGTTTTAATTTTATTTCTATGTGATCATGCATCGAGGACTATGCATAACATAAGTGTGGGGTGGGGAAACTACTTTCTGAAGTGTAATTGTATAAATTTAGTATTTTTTAGAAAAAAATATATGGATTTTTTCCCAACGATGGATCTGTTGGACAATTTTCTTGAGGGATAAAGTCCGATTTAAAAATACCAAAAAGATTTTATTGTTAATTTTTTTAGGATAGGTAGGTAGTATCCCTTGGATTTTCTTTGGGCTCCAGTTCTTTTCCAAGGGTGTAACTTGAACCGGGTATTTTAATTTTTTTTTAGAGAAGTAGGAAGAAACTTAGTTACTCTTAGAAATACCATATGACATGTTTGGTGCTGGCATATTAGGTTATGACATACATTCTGCTTTCCCTTATATTTGGTTTAACATGTGATGCCTGAGTAAAAATAAATAGCCTATTGTGTGACGCCCTAGCTCAGTTGTTTGACTTGTGTGCTACACAGTGTAATATTGCTTAAGTCTCTCAATTTTGTGTGCTTGCTTGACTTGAGAGTTGAATAAAACCGTTGTGATTGAGTCATGTGCAATGTGTGAGTGAGGTTTAGTGATTTTCTATGCTATCCTGTGTAGTCTAGAACTTGCCCCGTGTGTTAATCTAAGCGAAAAAGGTTATGCTAGTCTAGGAGATGACGCAGGCGTTTTCTTTCTTGATCATTGATGTGCTTGTCACATGAAAAATTAAAAAATTTCCATTGTTAACCCCTTTGAGCCTTTAGACCTTTTCTTTGGTACCCACATTACAAGCCGTACCCCTATTTTGTTCTTAAATTGAGATTTTTGCACCTTTTCCTCCTAAGGCACTTAGTCGCTAAAAGAAGTAAGGTGAGATATTGGGGAGTAATGTTTGAGTGGAGCCATGTAAGGGCCTGTTGGTGCACTAAAAGAAAACTGTATTCAAAAGTCACTGGCCATTGAATTTTCATGTATGGAGTGTGCATGAAAGAAAGAAAAAAAAAAGAAAAAATAAGAAAAAAATTAATTGTACAAAAAGATACACACCTCCAAGTTTCTATTGATGTGTGCCAGTGAAAATATATAGAAGTGCTTAAATAAAGAAAAAAAGGGTATGTTGAATATGAAATGGTTGAGAAGAATATGCGTTAAATTGTGAAGGTAGTGTATTAAAGTGCTTAGGAGGGTTAGTCACTATTCCTATATCTATCATACCCGTCCTTTAGCCTACATTACAACCTTAAAAGTCCTAATTGATCCTAGACTTGGCTAACTTGAATTAGTGGAGATCTACACTACGGGCGAGCTTATGGTACGACCACGGGATGCATATGAATTCTTTGTGAGAGTGAGGGCATTTGTTCAATTGTGTGATGTCCTTAAATTATGTTCAAAAGCATATTTGAATGTGAGGACTATTTATATTCACCCTTTTTTTTGTTGGTGAGGGCACATGATCTCATGAATGATTGGTAATGTTGTAAACTTTCTTGTTGGGTAGGTGCGTGAATTGAGAGGGCTTAGTGGTTGCAAGTCGATTCTTGAGGTTTGGTGGTTGCGATTAGGTTGTTGGTATGATTGATTAAATTGTTATACTTGGGCATGTTTAAAGAAGGGAAAGAATGTGAAATTTTGTATGTTCATGCTTGATTGTCGGTATCGATCATAGTTAAGAGGTAAGGTGTGTGATTGGAAATGTAAAATACTCCTTGTTAATGAATTATGTATGTGTTGAAGGATATTGCTCGAGGACGAGGAAGAGTCTAAGTGTGGGGTATTGATGCATGACTAGAATTCATGATTTTTAGCATTATATACCTTGCATTTTATGTGCTTTAATGATAAAAATACACGTCGTATGTGCCTAATGGGGTTTATTTTATGTGTAGGTGAATTGGAAATGGAAACGGAGCTAAACGGATGCAAATACGTCGAAAAATACGCGAAAGGAGACACCCGGGCGATAGCCGGGCGACAGAGCCAAACAGCCTGACCCAGCCTGGCGTTAGCCAGGCGTTAGAGCCCTAACGCCAGGGGGTGCCTGGCGTTAGCCAGGCCTTAGAGCCCAAACGCCAGGGGGTGCCTGGCGTTAGCCAGGCGTTAGACCCCTAACGCCAGGGTGCCTATTTCGGTAAAGTCCGAGTTTTAAACGTTTTTAAGTGTTTCCAAGTGGAGATAGGAGTCTCTTACACGGTTAGGGTTTATCCCAACCATATAAATAGACCCAAGAACACATCTTGGAGGGGGGGGACGAAATTGGGAGCAAAATACACACACAAGATCATTGAAGGAGCAAGGATTATCAGTTTTCTTCATTTTTATTCGAGTATTTTCAATTCATGCACACTTATGCAATTGTTTGATCATAGCATGAGTGGCTAAACACCCATTGTTCTGGGGTTGTGGTTTAGCCATGGATATTGTTATTCGACATTAATTTAACCTTGAATATAGTTTACTCAATATATGGTTGTTTCTTCAATTCTGTGTTTAATTGCTTAATTGTCTGGCCATCAATTAGGTTCTATATACTATCTATGTTATGCTTGGGAAAGCCGTATATAGATTAGAGAAGAATTGAAGAGAGCGCGATCTTAACCCTTCAGGGGAGCGGATTTGTGGTTAGGATAGGAATATACCTAGTCACCGTGCTTAATTAAACATCGTAATCTTAGTGCGTTCTAATAGATTAATTTCATAGGAATATAGGCGTTAATCTATTGAGAATAGGCGAGTAGTGCTTCGGGAGAAGGCTATGAGAGCGTTTATCGATTAATTAGCAACCATGAGTGAATTATATGAAAGGGAGAGTTAATTAGAATGCAATACGAGTGGTGAATAGATCACAACCCTGGAATATTTGTCTCTACTGAATACATACCGATATTTTTGTCACTTTATAATTAGTTATTTCATAGAATCTTAGTATAAAATAGTTGCATCCTTGATTTTATTTTGGCTTGATTAGATAACAATTAGAGTGATTTAGCAAGTAGTTTACACAAGTCCTTGTGGGTTCGACAGTCGATTTAACATTATATTACTTGTTACGATCACGTATACTTGCGTGGGCGTTTACTATCAACACACACCCAATAGCGATATGAGAAACATCACAATAAAAGGTATATGAATCTGATGCGAAAGGAAAAACTAGAGCTGGAGCTATGGTCAAGGCAGTCTTGAGCTTCTAAAAACTCTCCTCGCACTCATCAGATCACTTGAAAGGGGCACCGTTTTAGGTCAATCTAGTCAAATGTGCAGCAATTGACGGAAACCCTCCACAAAATGACGATAATATTCGGCCAAGTCAGGAAAAATCCAAATATCAGTAGATGAAGATAGTATGGGCCGACTCTGAACAATCTTAATCTTCTTTAGATCTACCTTCATCTCCTCATAGCAAACCACGTGCCCCCAAAATGCTACAGAATCAAGCAAAAACTCACACTTGGAGAATTTTTCATATAGATTCTTCTCCCTCAACGTCTGGAGTACAATCCTTAGATGCTTCTTATGAGCTGTCTGGCTGTGTGAGTACACCAGTATATCATCGACGAATACTATGAAAAAAGAATCAAGATATGGATGGAATACATTATTCATAAGATTAATAAATGTTGTTGGGTCATTGGTTAGCCAAAAAGACATCACAAGAAACTTGTAATGACTATAGCGGCTCCTGAATGCGTCTTCACTATATCAGAATCTTGAATCTTCAACTACTGATACCCATACCTCAAATCAATCTTAGAGAACACTGTAGCACATTGAAGTTGGTCAAATAAGTCATCAATTCGCGGTAGTGGGTACTTAGTCTAACATGCCATTATTGGGAAACAATTGGGATCATTGCTTATCACGCCAACACTCCACGTAGGTTCGGCTCAGTTTGGGTAATAGTGGATCAGCTCACGAAGTCAGCGCATTTCTTGCTAGTCAAGTCCACCGATACTGCAGAACAGTATGCTCAGTTATATATCAAAGAAATAGTCAGGCTCCATGGCACTCCAGTATTTATTATCTCGGATCGAGAGGCCCAGTTCACAGCTAACTTTTGGAAGAAATTTCAGCAAATTTTGGGTACGCAGGTGATACTCAGCACAACATTCCATCCACAGACTGATGGGCAGGCAGAGCGGACCATTGAGAAGCTTGAAGATATGTTACGGGCTTGTGTATTAGACTTCAAGGGTAGTTGTGATGATCACTTGCCGCTTATTGAATTTGCTTATAATAAACGTTTCCATGTTAGTATTCAGATGGCCCCATTTGAGGCATTGTACGGATGGAGGTGTAGGTCTCCGATTGGATGGTTCGAGGTTGGCGAGGCGGAACTGCTAGGACCGGATCTTGTGCACCAAGCTATGGAAAAAGTTAAGGTCATTCAGGAAAGGATGAACACTGCTCAGAGTCATCAGATATTCTATGCGGACGTTCGTCGAAGAGAGTTGGAGTTTCAAGTAAATGATTGGGTATTCATGAAGGTGTCTCCCATGAAGGGAGTGATGCGGTTTAGGAAGAAAGTGAAATTGAGCCCAAGGTTTGTGGGGCTATATAAGATTGCTCGAAGGATAGGACAGGCAACTTATAGGCTGGAATTGCCCCCTGAAATGTCATTAGTGCACCTGGTGTTTCATGTGTCCATGTTGAAGAAGGTGATTAGGGATCCATCCGCCATTGTGCCGGTTAAGACAGTTGAAATTAGTGAAGGATTATCCTATGAAGAGGTTCCAGTTGCTCTTCTTGATAGGAATGTCCGTAGATTGAGGAACAAAGAGATTGCCTCTGTTAAAGTGTTATGGCGAAGTCAACAAGTCGAGGAAGCCACATGGGAAGCGGAAAATGAAATGAAGGAGAAATATCCCAATTTGTTTGAATAAGTCCGGTAGTGGTTTTGAAAGTTGTCATTCCTAAGAAAATATACATTGCGTAAAATTTTGTGCAAGAACACTCCATTCCCCTAATTACCCTGCTATTGTGACTTCTCAAACTTTGTACCATAAATGTATATCTTGTTGTAATTAGATGAATTATGTGCAACTCATTGTAATAGTTGAATTATGTGCAAGTTTGTGGAGTTAACTGAACTATGTGAGGCTTGTGGAAGTAATTGAACTACATGTAGCTTGTTGAAATGATCGGATTATGTACAAGTTGAATGAATAACTAGTAATATGTGGAATTGGTTAAACGTGGGTTTCGGGGGCTTTCTGACAGGTAGATAGGCCTAATTACAAAAGAAACTCTGGCAAAATTTTCAAGAAATATCGGAGTTAGTAAAAATTTAGGGGTTGGCTTATTTTGTCTTTTTCCTACTCTAGTCATTCCCTGATCCTCATTCCAGGACGAATGCTTTTAAGTGGGGGAGACAGGGAATAATTCCATTATGTCATTTATGACTTGTCTAACATGCCATTATTGGGAAACTAACATCCCTCACAAAGGCCAAGTATGCTAGACATCCCTTCCTAACCATCTGTTGGGATTTCAAATATGAAATCACTCTATTGGGAACATAGCCCAAAGAACCCCTCCACTCAACCTAGGCAATCCGGCTTCGCCAAAAGACTCTTGGGTGCTGATATATGTAAGGAAGGACAACATATGTGCTGATAATAAGTGTTGGTGTGATGATTTCTTAAAGGGTTGCACGCCGTAACAATATATATTTTATATGAATCGGGCTGCACGCCGCAACAATATACATATTGGATCGGGCTGCACGCCACAGCAGTATGGTGCTTGGCTGTAAAAGCCCCTCCAGAGTCTGTACACCCCCAGTGGGCCTAGTCGACTATTATGTGGATCGGGTTGCATGCCGCAGTAATATACATATTGGATCGATTTGCACGCTGCCGTAGTGTGTATATATATATATATATATATATATATATATATATGTATTGGATTGGTCTGCCGCCACAACAGTTGTGTGCATTCATGGTACTTTTTGAGTACGAGTGTTTAGTGTGAGCATGAGATACTGATAGTGGAGTTAGTAGTGACTGAGAGGCTGGCTCGAGAGGCTTTATTTGTGAGTGATATTGTTCTCGAGGGGCTTATATTTTACGAAACAACTATTTTCACTCTTCTTTACACGGAGCCTCTAAGAATAATGTTGACTAACAGTTTCATTATTGGGAAACAATTGGGACAAATTTTGTTAGACTTGGGATGGTTACCGCAATTCAATGTACAACACTACTGGGTGTCCTAAAGAACCTAATTTTTGCACAGCCGCTCACGTCCACTTCCAAAAATCTTACCTAGGCCTATTTTTGTAATATTGGGTGGTTATTAACGAAACTAGAACCAAGAAAATACAGCAGCAAGAACAGACTTTTTAAAGCCAAACACACTCTGTTAACCACCCGAAACACACCCGAGGCCCTCGGGACCTCAACCAAACCTACCAACACACCCCATAATATCATTCAAACTTATTCAAGCCTTTGAAACACCAAAAATAACGCAAAAACACAAAAATCACATCAAATTCAAGCCTATGAACTTTGAAACTTCTAAATTCCGCCAATGATGCCGAAAATAACAAAAACACATCCAAATGACCTGAAAATTTGCACACATATCCAAAATGACATTATGAACCTGCTCCAACTTCTATAATTCCATTCCGACCCTGATAGCCTGTTTTCCCCTGCCGACCGGAAATCGCCAAAAATTAACTTTCGCCAATTCAAGCCTTATTCTACACCATCAAAACATCATTTCGAACACACTGCTAAGTCCCAAATCACCTAACGAAGCTATCCAAGCCATAAAATCAACATTTCGAGGTTGTTTACCAATAAGTCAACTCCCAGTTGACTTTTTCAACTATTAAGGTAATTTAAGAGACTAAGTTTCTCTTTTCTCACCACAACCACTCCGCACCCGAACCAACTAGAACCAACACAACATAAATAGGCTAAGAAGCATACGATAAAGCAGAAATAGGGGAAACCGGGCTAATTTCACGAAATGACTGGCCGGGTCGTTACATTGGATTATGATAATCTCATACGTGTTTGACTTCTTTTTCACTCTCATGCGCCTGCGGCATAGATTCCTTGTGTTAGTTAATGTTAGGAGTGTAGTTCAACTTCATGTGATTCTTTTGAAGTGTCTATCACATCCATGTTGCAAGAATCTTACCATTTTGAGCTAAACTGATTTTCCTTAGACTCAAGGAGATAACCGGTTTAACATACTTGACCGCTTCTCTGTAGAGCTTACTATCGTCGGGCAAGGCTAAGGACCTTGAGCTCAACATCATAAGTCAAATCACCATCTAACATGCCATTAGTGGGCACAAGCACAATATTTCATACCTATTCTTGATGATGGCCATTTATGCCACGCTCCCGTACAGTTCTAAGTGTAAATATTCTTGATGGATCCACTGTGATACTGCTGATTTACATGTATACCTAACATGTAGGCATATAGATGCATTTTCCACATTCTACCTGATATTTGACCTACTTTATCTGTGTCTGGCTTTAACTATTATACTTGAAACCATGCCTAAATTACTGAAATGTGGACAAATTGAACTTGATAATATCGAGCTACTATTTCTACGGTTTATCCTTTATATTCGGAACAGTTATTCGTTATTAGTATAAGTACTAGATTGTTGTTCTGAGCTCGTCACTACTTTCAAACCAAGGTTATTGTAGTTACTTATTGAGTACATTGGGTCGGTTATACTCATACTACACTCTTCACTTCATGTGTCGATCCAGGTATATCCGGTAAAGGTGATTTTGAAGCTTGAGACGTTGCCAGCTTTGGGGAGACTACTAGGTAGTTGCCATATTGTCTGTAGTCCTTGAAGTCCTCTTTCTGTTATCTTTATCTTTACTGTTCTTACATTTAAACAGTTGTATTAGAGGATTTTTTATATATCTTGTTATTAAGTAGTGCTTGGGTGCTCGTTGATACCATATTTTAGGGTTGGTTGTAGTAGTATTTTTTCTTTATCCTCTAATATTTTTATGATGTTCTTCTGTTGTTGGGTTATTAGACTATGTTATTCCATTTTCACTGATATCATGTGATTGTTTGTTTATTTAGAGGGTTGGGTAGGTGCCATCATAACATGTGGATTTGGGGTCGTGATAAGTTTGTATGAGAGCACTAGGTTGCTTAGGTCACACGAGTCACGAGCAATTTTAGTAGATCGTACGGATCAGTACAGGGATGTCTGTACTTAACTTTGAGAGGCTACCAAACTAATAGGTAGCATCCACTTTCTTGCATTCTTATCATGCAAATTTGTTAATTTCAAAGTTTGAAATTTGACTTTTCTGTTCTCTAACACATGGTGAGGACACGTGCTATTGGATCAGGTGGATGACCATCAACATTACCAGCTAGAGCCACGATAGGTGTAGAGGCAGAGTTGTGGCTCGAACCACAACCAGAGCAGCACCTCTGGAGCCACCAGGTTCTCCAGCCGAGGAGAAGATACCAAATGCTGTTATATCGGGGGGACCATCTCGGGCACCAGCTATGCCCATTATGATTCCAGGCCTTCAGGAGGTCTTATCTCAGATTTTGACTTTGCACACGAGCCTAGCACAGGAAGCCGCAGTTCCAGCTGCACCAGCCATTTCTCAATTCGGAAAAGGTTCTCAACCTCCTACCGCCCGTACTCTGAAGTAGGTAGCTCAGGGACTCCAGACTCCGAGGGTACTAACTAGCTTAGTTGCTGCTTCTCGGATTTCTTAGTTCGATGTCCATGAATTATTTGGACAATGGGTATTTGGAGATCAAATGGAGTTGAATTTACCCTTTTTCAGCAAACTAGGGCAGCCTACAAATGGTGGAAGGACTATGAGTTAAGTAGGTCAGTTGGCGCAACGCCACTTTCATGGCATGAGTTCTCCATTCGCTTTGGAGAAGTTTTTCCCAGAGGCTTAAAGAGAGGAAGTTCGTAGTGATTTTGAGTAGCTATGATAGGGAGATACGACTGTGATCCACTATGAGATAAGATTCACATATTTGTCCTGTCATGCTATATGGTTGGTTCCCATACAAATAGATAGGATTAGGAGGTTCATTGATTGCCTCAACTATGGATTACATTACAGTTTGGCCCGAGAGGCCGAGACGAATTCTAGGTTTGACCAGCCGGTCGAGATTGCTAGGCGCTTAGAGTTTTTTCATAGACTTGAGCTTGAGGAGTGAGACGGTAAAAGGCCCTATGGTTTTGGTGGTTTTAGTGGTACCTCATCTGGAGGTCAGTCAGATCATAGCAGAGGTCTTCCTTGCACGCCCGCTCAGATGGCTCGCCTGGTTCATCATGGTACATCAGCTAGTCATGTTTCATACAAAGCTCATCCAGGTCAAACATACTTCAGTGCCCTCCTAGCTCAGAGTTCATCTTGTGCTCCATCAATTCAGGGTAAGTTAGTACCGGGTTTTTCCAGAGGGCATTCTAGTTCCTACGGACCGATTCAGGCCCCACCCTCATTTACAACTTGAGGTTTTTACGGCTCTGGGTAGTTGAGGCATGTGAGGAAGTATTTCCCCCATCATTACAAAGGTCTGGTGCAGTAGGGAGGCCAATCTATGACCTTTATAGAAGTTGCTTCATCACCCGCTCAACTAGCTCCCGGTGGGAGTCAGGTAGTTCTAGGTTGCCCTAGAGGTGGAGGTTGATCAGGTGGTGGTTAGGATTGATGCTATGCTTTTTCCCGCTAGGCCAGAGGTAGTTTCTTCAGATGCAGTGATCACAAGTAATGTTTCAGTGTGCCACAGGGATGCTTCCATATTATTTTACCCTTGTTGCACTTATTCATATGTATCATCGTACTTTGCTTGTTATTTGGATATGCATCACGATTCCTTAGTTACGCATGTTCATGTATCTATGACGGGGGTGATTCTATTATTGTGGACAATGTATATCGGTTGTGTGTGGTGGAGATTGCAGTATTAGAGACGAGATTTGATCTTTTACTGCTTAGCATGGTTAATTTTGACGTGATTTTAAGCTTGAATTGGTTGTCACCATGTCCCGCTATTCTTGATTGTCACACTAAGACTGTGACATTGGCTATGCTGGGATTGCCTAGTTTGAGTGGAGGGGTTCTTTGGGATATGTTCCCAATAGAGTTGTTTCATATTTGAAATCCCAACGGATGGTTAGGAAGGTATGTCTAGCATACACAAGCCTGTAACATATCTTCAAGCGTCTGAATGGTCCGTTGTGCCTGCGCATCAGTCCGTGGATGGAATGTTGTGTTGAGATTCACATGCGTACCCAAACTTTGCTGAAATTTCTTCCAAAAGTTAGCTGTGAACTGGGCCCCTCGATCTGAGATAATAAATACTTGAGTGCCATGGAGCCTAACTATTTGTTTGATATATAACTGAGCATACTGTTTTGTAGTATCGGTGGACTTGACAGGCAAGAAATGCACCGACTTCGTGAGCCGATCCACTGTTACCCAAACTGAGCCGAACCTACGTGGAGTGTGAGGTAACCCCACCACAAAGTCCACAATGAATGGAGCACCAGCTAAGAATTTATGTCGTCCTTCCTTACATATTGCATAAGGCCAAGTATGCTAGACATCCCTTCCTAACCATCCGTTGGGATTTCAAAAATGAAATCACTCTATTGGGAACATAGCCCAAAGAACACCTCCACTCAACCTAGGCAATCCCAGCATCGCCAAAAGACTCTTGGGTGCTGATATATGTGAGGAAGGATGACATATGTGCTGATAATAAGTGTTGGCGTGATGACTTCTTAAAGAGCTGCACACTGCAACAATATATATATATATATATACATTATATATGGATCGAGTTGCACGTCGCAACAATATACATATTGGATCGGGCTGCATGCCGCAGAAATATACATATTGAATCGGGTTGCACGCCGTAGCAATATGGCTCTTGGGCAGTAAAAGCCCCTCCTGAGTCTGTACACCCCCAGTGAGCGTAGTCGACTATTATATGGATCGGGCTGCACGCCGCAACAATATACATATTGGATCGGTTTGCACGCCGCAGTAGTGTGTGTGTGTATATATATATATATGTATTGGATCGGGATGCCCACCGCAACAGTTGTGTGCATTCATGGTACTTGTTGAGTACGAGTGATTACTCTGAGCATGAGATACTGATAGTGGAGTCACTAGTGACTGAGAGGCTGGCTCGGGAGGCTTTTTTTGTGAGTGATATTGTTCCCGAGGGGCTTATATTTTACGAAACTACTATTTTCACTCTTCTTTACACGGAGCCTCTGTGGGGACTTGGATGACCAGATGGTGTCGGATTTTGATGAATTAAGTATGGATAGACTCGTAAGTGAATGGGCTTTCAGGTTTTGTGACTTTTGTCAGATTTCGAGACATGGGTTCGGGGGCCGATTTTGAGCCGATTTCAGATTTTGGGCTACAATTTGGTAGTTTTCTAGTGGAATTGATCCCTTTAGCCAATATATATCACATTGTTTGTGGCGATATTTGGGACATTTGGATACTGACTCGAGGGGAATGGGCATTTCAGAGTATGATTTATGCGCAGTTGAGGTAAGTAACAGTCTTAAATCTAGTCTTGAGTTTACGAAACCCCGAAATTTGGTATGATGTGATTATTTAGAGGTGACGTACATGCTAGGTGAAGCGCGTGTGAGCGTACACCATGAGAGATTGTCAATTGGTCCATCGTATGAGACTTTAAAGTCAAATAGCCTATTGTTTCTTACATGTTTTCCTTGTCTTCTAGCAATTTGACTGCCATTCATGATAGAAATCATGTTTAGGCTATGTATTGTTGCTGTAGAGACCCGCCGGGGTCATGATACCTGTTGAATTTTCCTGGCTTAATTATATTGTACTCAGTCATAGCATTTCTTGTATATTATACCTCAGTCTCTGTTATTCCCTGTTGATATATTAAAGCCTTCTGTTTTAGGTTGATTCTCTTTCATTACTAAGGGCCGTGAGACTAGAGAGATTCATGAGTGTACACCCCTAGTGAGCGCATGTACCTATTGAATGTGTTTATTAGGGGCTGAAAGCCAAGTGTTGAGCTATTTAGAGCTTGAGTGACTGTACCCTAAGAGGTTGCACTTGTCTTCTTTGTTGCTTCATTTAGCTGATTGATGTTACTGTTCTGAACTCCCGAAAATTACTAGAACTGATTTTACTTGAACTTGGTAAATATGCAACTGATTTGACTCATATTGCCGAAATTAACTCATATCTACTTTCATTGTGGAAATTACTGAAATGAACTATATTGTATAGCTTGACACTGCTTCTCATTCATTATTTATTTCAGTTACTTGCTGAGTTGGTTGTACTCATGTTACACCCTTCACTTCATGTGAAGATCCAGGTGTCTCTTGTCACAAAGGTCATTGAGTTCATGCGTGATCGAGTATCGGAGACTTAGAGGTAGTTGCCGGCGTCCACATACATTGTCTCTCCTTCTATGCTATCTTTATTTTTTGTATAGATGCTTAGACCCAGACTCTTGTAGACACTGTTTTTATTAGACTGGCTATCTAGATGCTTATGACTTGGTGACACCCTTCGTGCTCAACATCGCGGCATAACCCTTCGTGCGATACCTCTATTGACATGCCATTATTGGGAAACTAACATCCCTCACAAAGGCCAAGTATGCTAGAAATCCCTTCCTAACCATCCGTTAAGATTTCAAATATGAAATCACTCTATTGGGAACATAGCCCAAAGAACCCCTCCACTCAACCTAGGCAATGCTGGCATCGCCAATGTCACAGTCTTATTATGACAATCCAGAATAGCGGGACATGGTGACAACCAATTCAAGCTTAAAATCAATCTCATCCCTATACTGCAATAGCCACCACACACAACCGATATACATTGTCCACAATAATAGAATCACCCACCGTCATAGATACATGAACATGCGTAACTAAGGAACCGTTATGCATATCCAAATAACAAGCAAAGTACGATGATACATATGAATAAGTGCAACAAGGGAAAAATAATATGGAAGCATCCCTGTGGCACACTGAAACATTACTTGTGATCACTGCATCTGAAGAAACTACCTCTGGCCTAGTGGGAAAAAGCATATCATCAATCCTAACCACCACCTGATCGACATCCACCTCTAGGGCAACCTCGAACTACCTGAGTCCCACCGCGAGCTAGTTGAGCGGGTGATGAAGAAACTGCTATAAAGGTCATAGATTGGCCTCCCTACTGCACCGGACCTTTGTAATGATAGGGGAAAAACTTCCTCACATGCCTCAACTCCCCGGAGCCATAAAAACCTCAAGCTGGAAATGAGGGTGGGGCCTGAATCAGGCCCCAGGAACTAGAGTGCCTCTGGGAAAACCCCCGTACTAACTAACCCTGAATTGATGGAGAACACGATGAACTCTGAGCTGGGAGGGTACTGAAGTATGTCTTACCTGGATGAGCTTTGTAAGAAACATGACTAGCTGATGTACCATGATGAACCAGGCAAGCCATCTGAGCGGGCCTGTAAGGACGACCTCTCCTATAATTTGACTGAACTCCAGATGACGTACCACTAAAACCAGCAAAACCATAGGGAATTTTGCCCTCCCACTCCTCGAGCTCAAGTCTATGAAAAAACTCTAAGCGCCTAGAAATCTCGACCACCTAGTCAAACCTAGAATTCGTCTCGGCCTCTCGGGCCAAACAGTAATGTAGGCCATAATCCAGGCAATCAATGAACCTCCTAATCCTATCTCTTTGTATGGGAACCAACCATATAGCATGACAGGACAAATATGTGAATCTTATCTCATAGTGGATCACAGTCGTATCTCCCAATCATAGCTACTCAAAATCACAACGAACTTCCTCTCTTTAAGCCTCTGGGAAAAACTTCTCCTAAGCGAATGGAGAACTAATGCCATGAAAGTGGCGTTGCCCTTGACCTACTTAACTCATAGTCCTTCCACCATCTGTATGCTGCCCTAGTCTGCTGAAAAGGGGTAAATTCAACTCCATTTGGTCTCCAAATACCCATTGTCCGAATAATTCATGGACATCAAACTATGAAATCCGAGAAACAGCAACTACGCTAGTTAGTACCCTCGGAGTCTGGAGTCCCTGAGCTACCTACTCCTGAGTACGGGCGTCAGGAGGTTGAGCACCTTTTCCGAATTGAGAAATGGATGCTGTAGCTGGAACTGCGGCTGCATGTGCTAGGCTCATGTGTAAAGTCAAAATCTGAGCTAAGACCTCCTGAAGGCCTAGAATCACAATGGGCATAGCTGGTGCCCGAGATGGTCCCACCGGCACAACAACATTTGGTATCTTCTCCTCAGCTGGAGAACCTGGTGGCTCCAGAGGTGCTGCTCTAGCTGTAGTTCGAGCCACACCTTAGCCTTTACACCTCTCGCGGACCTAGCTGGTAATGGTGATGGCCGTCCACCTGATCCAATAGCACGTATTCTCACCATGTGTTAGAGAACAGAAAAGTCAAATTTCAAACTTTGAAATTAACAAATTTGCATGATAAGAATACAAGAAAGTGGATGCTACCTATTAGTTTGGTAGCCTCTCAAAGTTAAGTACAGACGTCTCCATACCGGTCCGTAAGATTTACTAAACTTGCTCGTGACTCGTGTGACCTAAGCAACCTAGTGCTCTGATACAAACTTATCACGACCCCAAATCCACATGTCATGATGGCACCTACCCAACCCTCTAAATAAACCAACAGTCACATGATATCAGTGAAAATGCAATAACATAGTCTAATAGACCAACAACAGAAGAACATCATAAAAATATTTGAGGATAAAGAAAAAATACTACTACAACCAACCCTAAAATTTGGTATCAACGAGCACACGAGCACTACTTAATAACAAGATATATAAAAAAGCCTATAATACAACTGTTTAAATGTAAGAACAATAAAGATAAAGATAACAGAAAGAGGAATTCAAGGACTAAAGACAATATGGAAACTACCTAGTAGTCTCCCCAAAGCTGGCAACGTCTCAAGCTTCAAAATCACCTTTACCGGATATACCTGGATCGGCACATGAAGTGAAGAGTGTAGTGTGAGTATAACCGACCCAATTTACTCAATAAGTAACTACAATAACCTTGGTTTGAAAGCAGTGATGAGCTCAGAACAACAATCCAGTACTAATACTAATAACCAATAACTGTTCAGAATATAAAGGATAAACCGTAGAAACAGTAGCTCGATATTATCAAATTCAATTTGTCCACATTTCAGTAATTTAGGCATGCTTTCAAGTATAATAGTTAAAGCCCAACACAGATAAAGTAGGTCAACTATCAGGTAGAATGTGGAAAATGCATCTATATGCCTACATGTTAGGTATACATGTAAATCAACAGTATCATAGTGGATCCATCAAGAATATTTACACTTAGAACTATACAGGAGCGTGGCATAACTAGCCATCATCAATAATATGTATGAAATATTGTGCTTGCGCCCACTAATGGCATGTTAGATGGTCAAGTATGTTAAACTGCGGCTTCCTTATCCTTTCCCGACGATAGTAAGCTCTACAGAGAAGCGGTCAAGTATGTTAAACTGGTTGTCTCCTTGAGTGTAAGGAAAATCAGTTTTGCTCAAAATGGTTAGATTCTTGCAACATGGATGTGATAGAGACTTCAAAAGAATCACATGAAGTTGAACTGCACTCCTAACATTAATTAACACAAGGAATCTATGCCGCAGGCGCATCAGGGCGTAAAAGAAGTCAAACACATATGAGATTATAATAATCCAATGTAACGACCCGGCCAGTTGTTCCATGAAATTAGCCTGGTTTCCCCTATTTCTGCTTTATCGTATGCTTCTTAGCCTATTTATGTTGTGTTGGGTCAGTTGGTTCTGGTGCGGAGTGGTCGTGGTGAGAAAAGAGACATTTAGTCTCTTAAATTAGCTTAATAGTTGAAAAAGTCAACTGGGAGTTGACTTATTGGTAAACGACCTCAAAATGTGGATATTATTGCTTGGATAGCTTCGTTAGGTGATTTGGGACTTAGGAGTGTGTTCGAAATGAAGTTTTGATGTCCGGTACAGAATTAGGCTTGAATTGGCGAAAGTTAGTTTAAGGCGATTTCCGGTCGGCAGGGGAAAATAGGCTATCAGGGTCGGAATGGAATTACAGAAGTTGGAGCAGGTTTGTAATGTCATTTTGGATATGTGTGCAAATTTTCAGGTCATTTGGACGTGTTTTGGTTGGTTTCAACATCATTGGCGGAATTTAGAAGTTTAAAAGTTCATAGGCTTGAATTTGATGTAATTTTGGTATTTTTGCATTGTTTTTGGTGTTTCAAAGGCTTGTATAAGTTTGAATGATGTTATGGGGTGTGTTGGTAGGTTTGGTTGAGGTCCTGAGGGCCTCGGGTGTGTTTTAGGTGGTTAATAGAGTGTGTTTGGCTTTAAAAAGACTATTGTTGCTGCTGTATTTTCTTGGTTCTACTTTCCTTATATGCGATCGCAATAGTGGGGCTGTGATCACATAGGTTTGTTGGTGAGGCAGCAGAAACTTTTATATGCGATCGCCATTAATGGTCCGTGATCGCGAAGTGGGAGAAGTCAGAGCAGTACGGTCGCGAGAGGTTTATTTGCGATCGCACAGAGGGAGGATAGCCAGCACTTCACGAACACATCCCTAGTGACGCGAACGCACTGAGTAGTTGCAAAAAGCTGGGCACTAATTTAATAGCCCAAACCACAACCCTTCTTCATTTTTCCATCATTTTTGAACGGGATTGAAGCTTTTGAGAGAGATTTTTGAGGAAACCAAAGGGGAATCACTTGGAGGTAATATTCTTGAATTCATAACTCGTTTATATATGGGGAAAGGTCTAATTAGTGGTGAGAATTTGGGTGAAAATCAGTGCAAAATGGGTAATTAGGGCATGATATTATGAGACATTAAAATTGGAATTTAAGGGGTCATTTGGACTACGATTTAAGTGTTCTTGGTATGTATAGAATTGTGGGAGGATGAGAATCCTTATGATGTAAATTTTATCGAGTTTCGAGATGTGGGCCCCGTGGTGGGGTTTGGCCAATTTCGCGAATTGTGCCTAATTTTGATAGTTTTCGATTGGGGTTCATTTCCCTAGCATATTTTGATGTTATTGATCTGATTTGTGATAGACTCGGAGCATTTAGGAGCCAATTCGAGGGGCAAGAGCATCGCGGAGTAGCTTTTCGGCTGTTTTGAGGCAAGTAACGATTGTAACTCCAAACTTGAGGGTATGAAACCCTGGTATTTTATATTGTTTTGGTAAATGAGGTGACGCACATGCTAGGTGAAGAGCGTGTGGGCGTGCACCGATAGGGATTGTGACTTGGTCCGTCCCGTAGTGACTATTTAAGCCGCGTATTCGATTTGAAACCTTACAATATCCTGTATTTTAGAAATTTATACTTGTTTATGGGATGTGAGCCATATTTGGGGCCTTGTGCCGACCTGTTTAGACCCTCAGAGGTGCTTTTACACTATTCTCACACTATCCTGATAAAAGAATCGTGAACTCAGTCATGTTTTCTACTTGTTGATATTTTCACTCTTATCACATTGTTTGAGACTCTGAGAGCTATTTTGGGGTTGAGTCCCGTGAGTTGAGATGGTTTGCTCGAGAGGCTTGTGAGGATGACTACGTGAGGTCGAGAGCCAGATATGTGAGGATAGTTATGGATTGCGATGCACGCCGCAGGAATATATATGTTGTATATTACATATGGATCGGGATGCACGCCGCAACAATATATATATATATATATATATATATATATATATATA
>ML377374.1:0-132137 GCA_005239525.1 Nicotiana knightiana | reverse complement strand
TCCTTATCCCCAGCTTTCATATGGAGATTTGATCAGTATAATAAATGTAGTAGCCATGGAACTAAGTAAAAACCTTAAGCTAAAAGAACAGCTTAAGAAAGATCAAAAATTATTCTCTTCAGAACTCGGCAGCTTCTGTCAAGATTTTGGATTTCCTTAACCAAGAGTCGGTGACAGTTTTCATGAGCTTGTAATATAATCCTCGCTGATGAAGAATGGAATTCCTTNGAAATAACAAAAGTCCAACTAATAATATAGGAAATTCTTTTTTGGATAAAATATTTGCATATTTCTCTTTGCTCTCTGTAATGCTCTATAGCTTCCGCCAATTAAAGAAGAACTAGGCAGCATTTCAGCGAAGAGGAGAAGGCTTAGAAATAAGAACCGCAGGTATTAAAAAAAATCACCAGCATTTCGCTGCTATTTGGACGCTGAAACAATGAAGAAGAAGAAGAAGAAGAAATCATCGCATACCTGTTGCCGCTGAATCTCTATTGAAGTTGAAAAGGGAACTTTAGTTGTTGTTGCTAGTCGTGTTTTAATAAAAGTACACTGATCCTTCTTTTTTAATTAAATAGGCTGGTAGCTTCACTCGCTTCGCTGCTACACCAGCAAATTCAACGACCTCTGTATTCTTTCTCTAATGAAGCTAATTTGCGAGCATCACCCTGAGAAAAAATAAGAAGGCAAAGGTTTGATGATGTCCAAGAGAGGAGGAAAGACATGAGGAAGGGGGCAAACAAAGACAAGTAGGGACATCACCACTTCATTTTCCAAATGCATATCACAGTTTTTAAACAATTACTGCACATTATCGTCTTCATAAATAAGATGAGGCATCTAAAACTACCTCAGATACTACTTAGCGAACCTGAAACTGCAAAATGAATCAACTTTTTAGTAACCATCCTTTCAGTTGAGCACTTGAGCACTAGTCTCTCGGCACGTGCAACATAAGGTATGTAGTACAACGATTTTGTAAAAGTTTCATATACTATTTAAGTGAAGCTTTGACTAAGTGTCTATTTGGAAATAAGGTTCATACATTAAAGAACCAGAAAGGTAGAAACACCCTTGAAATGACGAAAGGACATCAATATATAATTTCTTTTCTTTTACGAAAAGTTTTTCTTGATTCATATTTATCAGAACCTGATGAAGAATACAAATAAAATTAGCTCTAACAGGTATTATATAAAAGACGACAGTTGAATTCAAAGGATCAGACTATTACCTACCTCCACAGTAGACCTCTTCTTACGAGTTTCCACTTTTCCTATTCACCTGTCAAAGATAAATAAGATAGTATTAATTGATTTTATTAGCACTAATTCAAAGAATCAAACTACAGGAGCAATGGTTTGGCCTGAAACATGGTGATCATGGTAAGTTTCAATTTTGGTTGAAGTATGATCTGTTTCAGAAAAAGTGGAAATTTTAATCTACCACATAAACATATACACATGCTCATTATCTAAATGAACGAACAGTTAATGAATAAGACATGAATACTCAAAAGAAATATGAGCTTAGATTTCCCAGCAAGTAAAGTTGAATTGGCAGGTATTGACAAAAATCTAAACTGGTCCAGAGGGGAAGTTTGAAATGGAGCCATTTTCTGGAGGAGTCTATTTTCTTGTAGTAAGTAAATAATATCAAGTGGTAAATCCTCCAACAATGTCCTCAAGCAGTTATTCAAACTCCTTTAATTTATGAAAATAGAATTAACTATATTACACAAGCAAAGAGGTGTCAGCTACTTACACTATTTATACTGGGGACTAGGACTAACAACTCCTACAATATTTGACTAACACCAGAGAAGAAGTGCTTTTTCCCCTTCTAATTATGGCTAACTAGGTTCTGTGTTTTTCTTGACAAGGAAGCAACAAGTGGGAAGAGAAATGGAGGTTATATTTTCATGAAAGTTATCCACATGCAAGGACGACAAGATAATTAATAGATTACATTTTCTGTGAACGGCAACAATTCTGTAATAACATCTGAGTTGGCAATACCATCGTCAATAAAGGCATTATTATTGATAATGATGCAAGAGAATCCCACCTAAACATTCAAGGTTCTAAATGATGGTAATACCTGTTGATATCAAACGAATACAAATGACACTTAATGGAAATGACAGAATGGCCATTGAACATTAAAGGAAACAAGCAAAGGTGAGATAGCATATGAGTTACACTTTGAATGGACTCTGTGATACACTTCGAATCTATAATTCCAAAAGGCCATAAACCCATGAGACATAGCCTCGTTCACTCTGTATTCAAAGCTAAGGTATATTACCATATAACTGCTAAATTCTACCATGCATATACACAAACAGAGCAGATCAGTCAAATATGAATCAAGGTACTCATAAAGTCACACATCCAATAATCTGAAGAACTTATCCAGATCCATTTACACATATAGTCGGGAATCCAAAGAACTACATAAATGGTCGGCCAACAATTTCATAAGGGCATACATGTCATCAATCAACCATTCACCAGGCAAATAGATATCACTATCTCTAATCTATCTATATAAAATACAAGACAACATTAGTAAACAATAGAGAGGACAGAAATATGCATAAGAAATTATATAGAAATGGTAATTCATTGAAGAATTTTCTATAAAGCTATATAAATATAGTTTACATATTCATGTAATATAATTTTTGTAGTTTTTCATTGGAAAGATGAGAGCATATGCTAAGAAAAAACAAACAGACCTGACTGCCTCAATGGAAAATATTGCTATTTCCAGCGACTTTCCAAACCTCAGTTCTATATCAATTCAAGCCTCAACAGCTGAAAAATATCACAAGACCCAAATCCTGCAAAATTGAACAAGTTAGAATACAATAACAACAAGAGAATTTGCAGAAGGCCAACTGCTTATGACCAAAAGTCTCAAAGCCCATACAAACCAAAGAAAAGGATGGACAAAAACTAAAAAGATCTTTTCAAGTTTAATTGAAGAACAGAAATTGACACAATCAAGGATAATAGGAAAAGACTAAAAAAGATGAATTAGGTCAAAGCCTGATATCTTAAGGTCAAAGAAATTTCCCTAATAAATGAATTAGGCGAATTTTGATTCAAGTAAAGTGGCAATGAAATGCAATTTAGAGTCCAAGCAACTATTCCCAAATGGTTACTTACTTCCAAATTTCAATCAGACTGCTAAATTTCATATTTGGCAATTAGAAAGCCTTAACTATCTTGACATCAGCAGCATTGGTAACACTAATAATAGTAAGTTGACTATACTTTAAAATTCCATGAGTAACATCACAAGAAAAACAGATCAGAATGACAACAATAAAGTCAATGCACAAGAATTGATGTTAATCAATGGACCATCAAACATGTCTATTTGGTCACTGAAATTTTTTAAATTTACATTATGTTACAAAGTATCAGGACAACTAACAAAACTATCAAAATAACACCAAATAAGAATAATGAGGGAAAAAATAAAAAGAAACTTGGCTTGTTATGTTGGTGCAGTTCTGATTCATTTTCTTCAATACTGAAACAAGAACCCATTAAACCTTGGCCTTAACAACAAATAATATGCATTTCATCTGCATATCATTTTCCAAAAATTACTTAAAACCCTAATAAAGATAAGATTTTTATGCAATCAAACTCTGGCCTTAACAACAGATTTGCATTTCATTTACTCAAAATGACTTAAAATCCACAAAAGATCAGATTTTTATGCATTTTATCTGCATATCATTTTCCAAAAATTACTTAAAACCCTAATAAAGATAAGATTTTTATGCAATCAAACTCTGGCCTTAACAACAGATTTGCATTTCATTTACTCAAAATGACTTAAAATCCACAAAAGATCAGATTTTTATGCATTTTATCTGCATATCATTTTCCAAAAATTACTTAAAACCCTAATAAAGATAAGATTTTTATGCAATCAAACTCTGGCCTTAACAACAGATTTGCATTTCATTTACTCAAAATGACTTAAAATCCACAAAAGATCAGATTTTTATGCAATCAAAATCTTGTCTTAACAACAGATTTGCACTTCATTTACCCAAAATGACTTAAAATCTAGTAAAGATCGGGTTTTTATGCAGTAAAAATCTTTTCTTTACTCTACTAAGGGGTCAGTTTCAATTGCCAAGAACTGACTCAAAATCTAAAATGGCTAAATTTGCAAATATCTGAATTGGGGTTGATGGGATA
The DNA here is from genome assembly GCA_005239525.1 of Nicotiana knightiana. Classification (NCBI taxonomy): domain Eukaryota; kingdom Viridiplantae; phylum Streptophyta; class Magnoliopsida; order Solanales; family Solanaceae; genus Nicotiana; species Nicotiana knightiana. The sequence continues at coordinate 127,911 of ML377374.1, read as the reverse complement.
TTTCAAGAAAATCTTAAGGGACTGTATAAGCAAAACCTTCTAGAAAATGCAGTAGTATGAGGATGTGATGACTAGTATAAAGTGACCAATCAAAGATAGTAGCAAAAGATTAAAAAATAGCGTAAAATAACTTACATAGCAAAGTTCACTGGTGTTGGATTTAGCCTTTAGGGATTTGGAGTGAGCACCTGATTTGAGGAAGGTTGTCGCTGTGTTCAGAGTGAAAGAGAGAGAGGATTTTGGTGTGAGAGAAGGGGCTGTATAATTTGGGGTATAAAACTATAAACTTTGGGTGTATTGACAACGTTAGTGGGGGAAAGGGTGATAAAATATTTTAACCTAATATTTATATTATTAAATTAAAATTAGTTAAAAATAATAAAAACATGGGTTATTTGGGCGGGTTTAGCGAAATTGACGAGGAAAAATACGGAGGGAAAAAAGAACCATTTCGATAGAATTTTTATCAATAAAACCGTTCCATAAATAGTTCTATTGGGACAGTTTATAGAACCGTTGCGAAAAAAAGGGTCTATGGTAACAGTTTTATTACAACTGCAACGGTTTTGTAGCGGTAGTGTGCTGATATCACCTAAAATCTATTGGAACGGTTGCAACCGTTACAATATGGTGTCTATGGCAACGGTTTGTGAAACCTTCCAGAAATAACTGTTGCCATAGGCCCATTTTCTAGTAGTGTTGTTTAATGAATACAATATTTGGATAGATTGTATTGTTTGCTATCGTTTCATGATGTTATGTACTAACAATATGAAGAACAATTATTAAATAATAAGGAAGGATACAGAAAGAATAAAATATAATTATTATTTTTAAAAAAGGCAATGATGGCATCGCACCAAATAAATTGATATTTTTTGTCGTTACTAACGATATAATTAAATTTAAATAATAATTAAAATACATATTATTATATTTAAAGTAACAATAAAAGCGGCCATCCAAACAAGCATTGGGAAGCTCATGTTCCAAGTTTAGAGCTTTATTTCTTAGACTTATTTAGAATTGTACAAATATGCAAGCATTTCTATTGAAGCTTTGTACTATTTGAAGAGAAGAGAAGATAGAGAAAAAACAAAAGAGTAACGACCTTAGACAAAATCGCCCAAAAGAGAAGAAGTTCTGAAATGTACAAATCCAGGAAAACCCAACAGAACCAAGTTCATTTCTTCATACAGTTGATTTGACTATCTATAAATCCACCGACTGACATTCTATGGAGTACTTATCTTTTAGTACCTTTCTAATACTAAATCGAAAAAAGAAAAAGGAAAAAGCGGGGAGATATTGGGTTTGGTTATTGGATTGTAGGTGTGAAGCAAACAAAAAGCGCGTTGATTGAGTATCAGGACGCTCGCTCACTTGCCAAATTTGGATCCGAAATCCGCAGCACCAATCATGGAATGATACAATTACTCTCTTTGACGGCCGTTTTGTTCTTCGGCGCAACAGTCAGAGCTGGAGAAGGAGAACACGTCAGACCTCCACCTCGTAAAGCCTTTTGTTTGCCATGGGATCCAAAGCCTTCCTCTCAACCTCAGTAGGTATTGTCATTTCATTGTTGGTCTTTAAGCTTATTATAGCTTAATTTTAAGTTTGGTCTAGCTTAATTTAAGTTTGGTGTAGCTTAAAGAGAGTGAATGGAAAATGGTAGAAAAAGAAATAGAGGGAAGTGATTTTGAATTAGTGCACTTTGTCCCTCGTTGGAAAAAGAAAAGAAAATCTATGTGTATATATAGAGAAGCTCTTCTTCTGGCTCTTCAAGAGTTGAGAAGAAGGCAAATCTCGCATCGTCGTCGCTCGCTCGGCTTCGGCTTGATTGATTAATCTTTTTGGACAAAATTCTTTTCAAATTATTTAATTAATTAATGGAAAAGTTTCGAATCCGGAATGACTCACGACCCGGTCCGACCCGTTTTCTTTCCCGGATTATTTTAAATCCATTTTTATATTTTCCGCAATATTCATACCTGTTCAAAACAGCTATGGTTGTTCTGAAAGGGTTCACACCTGTTCCAACAGCTATGGCTGTTCTGAAAGGTTGCAAAACCTTTTCAGAAACAGTACGAAATTGGCTATATATATACCTTGAATCCCAGAATTTTTACTTACTAAATTTTCTGATCTTCTTCTGAACAAAATATTCCAGTGTGTTTTACAGTCTTCGAGTGGTTCGTTGTTCACCGGCGTTTTTGGTACCAATACTCCGGTGAGTTAAATCGTTCTATCCTGGGAGGATATATTCCAAAACCTCGGATACTTGGGGAATAATTTCCTTAAGGACACACTGTGTATTCAATGGGCTCAGTTTATTCTTATATTATTTTTTCATAGAAAAGCTAAGGACGCTTGGACTAGCGCTCCCGCGCTAGTGGTCGCGCTAGTCAGGTTTCTCACTGTCCCTGGTAAATTCCACTAGCACGGTCGCGCTAATCCCGCACTAGTGAGGTTTTTCTGTATTTACAGAAAGTTTATTGTTTTATTTTACAGCAATACATATTATTAAAAATCTTAAGGAAATTACATTTTTATTATATTCTGTATTCTGTTTGTGGAGATTAAAAACCTTTGTGTTTTCTACTCCGTCTGAATTTTACTATTCTGATTTGAAGATATAAAAACTTCATCAGAATTTTGAAATTCAGAAAACGATTTGAAGAACATAAAAACTTCATCGTTTTCTGTGAAACAGTATATAAAAACTTCGGTTTTTATGTATTATACATACTGTTTATTGTTGATTATAGTATTGTTTACTGTTCTGGTTTTGCCATTAATTGAACTCTTTTGTTGTTGACAGTAAGAAAATGGCAACTGATACCGAAAATTCTTCTACGACTGTTGCGGCAACGACGATAGCCTCGTCGAGCCGGACTGCTGTTCCACCGACAGAAAAACCGGGGAAATTTTCTAGAGTCAATTTCAAAGGATGGCAGCAAAGAGTGTTCTTCTGGCTTACCACACTTGGTATGTATAAATTCACTAATGAAGAGCCTTCAGTGCCTGCTGCGGACATGCCGGACAATGAAAAGTTTTGCAAAGGCTATATTTTAAGTGCTTTAGATGATGACTTGTACAATGTGTACAGTGCGATAAATACTTCGAATGAAGTATGGGACGCACTTGAGAAGAAGTACAAGACAGAAGATGCATGCTTGAATACGTGGTTCCCAAGTTTCTAGACTATAAAATGATAGACATCAAAACTGTGGGAACCCAAGTTCAGGAATTTCAACTTATTTTTCATTACCTTATTGCTGAAGGTATGGTCGTGAATGAAGCATTTCAAGTGGCTGCAATGATTGAAAAGTTGTCTTCTTCGTGGAGAGATTTCAAGAACTATCTCAAGCACAAGCGCAAAGAAATGAAGTCGAAAAATCTTGTGATTCGTCTCAAGATTGAGGAAGACAACAAAACAGCCGAAAAGAAGTCTTGTGGAAATTCAACGATCATGGGAGCTAATATCGTTGAAGAAACTGCTCCAAAAAATAAGAAGAGAAAGAGATCTTATGGACAGACTAAGGAGCAGAACAAAAAGAAATTCAAGGGTAACTGCCACAACTGTGGAAGAGTTGGTCACAAAGCCCCTGATTGTCGCTTCCCGATAAAGAATAAGAAGAAGGGACATGCCAACATAGTGGAGAAGAATGATGACATTGATGATCTTTGTGCAATGCTTTCGGAATGCAACTTAGTTGGNCTGGTCCCGAAGAAGAGATTTCCATGGGAAATAACTCAACAGCCAAGATTGAAGGTTATGGGAAGATTTTCCTAAAGATGACTTCCGGCAAGGTGTTAACGTTCAACAACGTTCTTCATGTTCCTACTATTAGGAAGAATTTGGTTTCTACTTCTTTACTAGTGAAGAATGGTTTCAAATGTGTATTTGTTTCTGATAAAGTTGTTGTAAGCAAGAATGAAATGTACGTTGGAAAAGGCTACCTCACGGAGGGCCTTTTCAAACTCAATGTAATGGTTGTTGATACTATGAAAAATGTCAGCTTCTTCTTATTTGTTGGAGTCAAATGATTTATGGCATAGTTGTTTAGGACATGTCAATTATAAAACCTTGCGAAAGTTCATTAATTTAGAAGTATTGCCTAAATTCGAGTGTAATAAATCGAAATGTCAAATATGTGTTGAATCTAAGTTTGTAAAACATCCTTATAAGTCTGTTGAAAGGAATTCAAACCATTTAGACTTAATTCATACTGACATTTTCTATATGAAACCGACACCATCTCGAGGTGGGAAAAAGTATTTTATTACTTTTATTGACGACTGCACTCGATATTGTTATGTTTATTTGCTTAATAGTAAGGATGAAGCAATTGAAGCATTTAAGCAATACAAGAATGAAGTAGAGAATCAATTGAATAAAAAGATCAAAATGATTAGAAGTGATAGAGGTGGAGAATATGAATCTCCGTTTGCAGAAATATGTTCGGAATATGGAATTATCCATCAAACTACTGCACCTTACACACCTCAATCCAACGGAATTGCGGAAAGGAAAAATCGAACATTAAAGGAAATGATGAATTCTTTATTAATAATTTTCGAATTACCGCAGAGTTTGTGAGGGGAAGTTATCCTTACAGCTAACCGAATACTCAACAGAGTACCCCACAGCAAAACGCAATCTATTCCATATGAAAATGGAAAGGTAGAAAACCCAACTTGAAATATTTCAAAGTGTGGGGGGTGTCTAGCAAAGGTACAAGTTTCTTTACCTAAAAGGGTTAAAATCGAACCAAAAACAGTAGATTGTGTTTTCATTGGATATGCTACAAACAGTAAAGCATGTCGATTTTTGGTCCATAAATCCGATAATCCCGAGATTCATGTTAATACGGTAATGGAATCATATAATGCTGAATTCTCTGAAAGCATTTATCCGTATAAAACTGAATGCGAGTCTTTAAGTGAAAGACCTAAACGACCTCGGGAAGAAGCAAAGGAAAATACTACAAATGTAGAAGATCCAAGGCGTAGCAAACGTCAAAGAACATCTACTTCCTTTGGACAAGATTTTGTGACATTCTTGCTTGAAAATGATCCTCAAACTTTTAAAGCAGCTATGTCGTCTTCTGATTCAGCATTTTGGAAAGAGGCAGTCAATAGTGAGATTCAATCAATTTTGGATAACCATACATGGGAATTGGTTGATCTTCCTCCTGGAAATAAGCCTTTAGGTTCGAAATGGATCTTTAAACGGAAAATGAAAGCTGATGGCACTATTGACAAACATAAGGCAAGACTTGTTGTCAAAGGTTATATATAAAAGGAAGACCTTGATTACGTTGACACTTACTCGCCAGTAATGAGGATAACATATATTAGGATGTTAGTGGCATTCGGCCGTGTATGGTCTTGAAATCCATCAAATGGATGTTAAAATAGCTTTCTTAAATGGAGAATTGGAGGAAGAGATTTACATGGAACAACCTGAGGGTTTTGTGGTTCCTGGTAAAGAAAAGAAAGTGTGCAAACTTGTTAAGTCGCTTTATGGACTTAAACAAGCACCCAAACAATGGCATGCCAAATTTGACCAAACAATGTTGGCAAGTGGTTTTAAAATCAACGAGTGCGATAAATGTGTTTACATTAAAAACACTTCAAGTCATAAAGTCATTGTTTGTTTATATGTTGATGACATGTTGATAATGAGAAAAAGTATGGCAGATATAAATTCTACAAAAACGCATGTTGGCTAGCAAATTCGACATGAAAGACTTAGGAGTTGCTGATGTAATCTTAGGAATCAGAATTCACAAAACTCCACAAGGTCTAGCATTATCACAGCCTAACTACATTGAAAAAGTACTTGACAAGTTCAAGTATTTGGATTTCAAAATTGCCAAGACTCCAATTGACGTGAGTTATGCACTTCAAAAGAATGAAGGTGAAAGTGACTCACAACTGGACTATGCTAGAGTATTGGGAAGTTTGATGTATATCATGAATTGTACGCGACCAGATATAGCATGTGCTATTAGCAAACTGAGTCGATTTACAAGTAATTTCAATCGCATACATTGGATGGCAATGAAACGAGTTTTGGGGTATCTGAAACATACCCAAAACTATGTTTTGCATTATAACAAATATCCCTCCGTGATCGAGGGATATAGTGATGCAAATTGGATCACCGGATCATCTGAAGTTAAATACACGAATGGATATGTTTTCACAATTGGGGGTGGAGTAGTGTCTTGGAAATCATCCAAACAAATGTGCATCGCCCGTTCTACAATGGAATCTGAATTCATAGCTTTAGATAAGGCCGGTGAAGAAGCTGAATGGCTCCGGAATTTTTTGGAAGATATTTCATTTTGGCCCGAACCTTTGGCACCTATTTGTATACATTGTGATAGTCAAGAGGCAATAGGCAGGGCAGGGAGCGTTATGTATAACGGAAAATCTCATCATATACGACGGAGACATAATACCGTTAGACAACTACTCCCTAGTGGTGTTATCACAATTGACTACGTAAAGTCAAGAGATAACGTGTCGGATCCACTTACAAAAGGCCTATCTAGAGAGGCAATTGAAAGATCATCAAAGGAAATGGGGTTAAGGCCTAGGACAAGTCATCATGGCGGTAACTCTACCTATCATACTGGAGATCCCAAGAGCTAGATTCAAAGAGATCAAACAAAATTATGAATGACGGTTCAACATTGTCAAATAACTCAACTCATTCTCGTAATGAAGACAATGTTCACAAATAAAGGTAAAGCATTAAGGCTTTTTGATGAGTCAATAAAGCTTAAAGCTTTTTAATGATTTGCTAAGTCTGGCGGAAAATGACCAGATAGTGTGTCTTTACGATTACACGTTTAGGAATCACCTATGTGAGTATGAAGTGTAAACCGCTTCAAGGGAAATGAAAGTAAAGGCCCATTCTCTAAGCACTCATGAAATCAGGCGGTGTTCATGGCTGAAACGAACACAACCGTGAGAACCATAGATGGTTAAGGATTGATTGTGTGACTTATGTTGTCTAGGTATACAACAAAGCTCAACGGTTCAAAGATATCAAATCTACCGATTGACCGAGTATATCCGATATAAGTTCACTATGGAAAGTTCAAAGGGAAACCTACTTATCCAGATGCAATTAATTCTTGCATGTAAAACACACACACATCTGTGCATTCCTTTATTTTATAGCCATTCTCCGTTCATGTGGAGATTGTTGGTCTTTAAGCTTAGTCTAGCTTAATTTTAAGCTTGGTGTAGCTTAAATAGAGTGAATGGAAAATGGTGGGAAAAGAAATGGAGGGAAGTGAAATTTCGAATTAGTGCACTTTGTCCCTCATTGGAAGAAGGAAAGAAAATCTATGTGTATACATAGAGAAGCTCTTATTCTAGCTCTTAAAAAGTTGAGAAGAAGGCAAGCCTCGTGCCGTCTTCGTCGTCGCTCGCTCGGCTCGGTTTCGGCTTCGACTTCGGATTTGGTCAAAGATTGATTAATCTTTTTGGACAAAATTCTTTTTAAATTATTTAATTAATTAATGGAAAAGTTTCGAATGGCTGTTCTGAAAGGATTCACACCTGTTCCAACAGCTATAGCTATTCTGAAAGGCTGCAAAACCTTTTCAGAAACAATACGAAATTGGCTATAAATATACCTTGAATCCCAGAATTTTTACTTACTAAATTTTCTGATCTTCTTCTTCTTCTTCTGCACAAAATATTCTAGTGTGTTTTACAGCCTTCGAGTAGTTCGTTGTTTACCGGTGTTTTTGGTACCAACAATCTAGTGAGTTAAATCGTACTATCCTGGAAGGATATATTCCAAAACCTCGGGTACTTGAGGGGAATAATTTCCTTAAGGACACACTTTGTATTCAGTGGGCTCGGTTTATTCTTATATTATTTTTCCATAGAAAAGCTAAGGACACCTGGACTAGCACGCTCGCGCTCAGCACGCGCTAGTCAGGTTTCTCACTGTCCCTGATAAATTCCACTAGCGCGGCCACGCTAATCCCACGCTAGTGAGGTTTCACATTGTTTCTGTATTTACAGAAAATTTATTGTTTTATTTTACAGCAGTACAGATTACTAACAACTATAACTTGCTTTGATGCAGATTCATAATTTTTAGTCACTATAATCATTACTCTCTCCGAGATTCTTAGTATGTCTCTAGAAAAAAAAGGTATCTTTCTCTATTTAGAACTAGTTTAGTTCTAAACTTTCTATTTTACCTTGAGGAGATAATTTATGGAGTTAATATCTATAACGATCTCAAGTTTTAAAAATATTTCTTTTTTAAACTCTGTTATAGTGGAACAACATCACATAAAATGGGATGGGGAGTGTATTTTTTTTTACCAAAGATATATATATTTTTATATTTTAAACAAAAATTTCAGCTGCAACATATAGATCCGCCCATGCCTTTCTCGTTTATATCAACTGATGTCAATTGCAACTGATTCTACTCATGTTTTTTGGGATTTGAATCCGGATTACAGCTGGATACTGTAGCTTAGCATAGTCTAGGAGTACAACTTAACCTTTGTTGTAATTGCTGTGAAATCAGGGGAGCTTTATTTATTTTTTTCATTTGTTAAGGGTTTTTGGCGGATGTAATTTTTTTTGCTAAAACTTTGTTATTCCTCACTGATTGAAAGTTTGAAACTCCTTGTTTTGTGTCCCAATGTGTTAGATTAAAAACTCAACTATCTTTGAGCTCTTGAAGTTACCAATTTTGATCATGTGCTCAGCAAGCAACAACAATTACTCAAGGAAGACTTACTTGCGCGCTAAACCTTCTTTATTTCCTCCATCGCCAATTGTTATGTGAACAACACCACAAGGATCAGGTCTACCATTATAAACTCGTTTCTGTTGTAAAAGAGAGAGAATAGTTGTGTTATGCATCCACTATCAAGAATAAGAAGCTAATACGAAAGCCAGACATACCGTGCGCTCATAAACATGAACATGTGCCTGCATACAACAAAGGCTCCATAGTTGTCATCATGTCATCAGCTTCACCTTCATGGGCTTCATTACTATTATACCATGGCACATGGAATAACACAACCAACCAAGGAGTCTTTCTACGATCTACTTTTAGAAGATCAGCCTACAATTGAATTTCCAAAAAAAATGCATTTATTAGCAAAACGACATGTCACTATGCTTTTCAATTAAGCATGTCAAGGGATTCTTAGTTTTCTTTCCTTTGAATAATTTCCTCATATATCACACAACCTGACTTCCCCCTCCGCCCAAACAATTAGATAGATGAATAACCAAAAGCTAGAGGCTAGATCATATGGAAAATGTGTGAAATTAGGAAGGAAGCCTCTAGTGCTGATATGAAACACAAAATGAACTAGGTCTTCATTTATCAGTAATACAATAGATTCTCTACCTTTAGGTATAACTCTTGTATACATGAGCTTTTCCCATTTTGTTAATAATACCTCAAAACAAAAAGAATAATAGACAAGTTGGACTTTAACTCCTACCAACGATAAGGAAAGTTTTGTTGCTTGCTAGTCTACATTTGAAAAGCTACATGCCTAAGGTCCTTAATTTTTTCAATTAAGTATACCAAGTGTGCTTTCCCCTACAATTTTCATAACTTTCTATAAAAATAACTAAAATACCTAGAAATCTAAAAGAATGAGCAGCCAAAAAAAGGGAGTGGGGCGGCAGGTTAGGACTTCCAAGAGATTGCATTTCAGAAAAAGAAAATACTACAAATGTCAGAAGTGAAACCAAATGGACAAAACCGGAAGTGCCAAATTATTCTTTAAACTGTGACTCTACATTTTTATCAGAACACTTCAAAACTAGAAGATTTCCATTTCAGGAATAAATGAGAGTTCAGCTAACCTTCAACCATCTATATTGATCAGAGTGCTCATCATAGTCAGTATATGAACCAAGCATGATTGTATGAACCCCTGCAACATGAAATGAATAGTAGAGATTTGAAGTAGATCCACTCTCCTCAAATGGCATCTTCCACCTGGAGTTGTAAGATATAAATTCATTCACAATGAATGATATGTTTTCCTTTTCATGATTCCCTTGAGTCATTGTGCTCCTACAAGTAAAATCTGAGCGAGTATAGTGTCCCTATATTGTGAAAGTAGAAGAAGCTTTTCTGATTAGGCTTTTCCTTTTTTCGTTTTGGGAAATATCAAGGTGACGAAAGACGTTAACATCAATCTCCGTTGATTACTTGGTTATGTAATAAAGCAGATACAAAGAAACAATTGTGTCATTTTAGCAATGTTTCAGTGACATTAAGTACCGGAAAATGAGATACATATATTTTGTGCGACTATAAATCACTGCATAAATGTAAATTGTTTATAAATTAAAAATGAGTCATTCTTTTTGATACAGACTAAAAAGAAAATAACTTCACATAAATTGAAATGGAGAGAGTATTAATTAGAAGGTTGCACAAGCCAAGGAGCACAAAGTACATCATTCCGTAGTGTTGTTTTTCTGGTCAACCATTTGAAGTCAACACAACTAGCATGATATCCTGGTAAAGTAAATTAAAAAAGTGTGATGACCCAAAAGGTCATTCTATATTTCTAGTTAATTCGGTGTTCCAAGGGTGTGAAAACCTCCTTCTATCTCACCTTGATTTGCGTGCGCAATCCGGGCGTGCATCCGTGAAGCCGTAATGTGAAAAACTGATAAAAATGATATTTTTGTGTTGAAATTTGAATAAAGTTGACTTTGATCAATATTTTTGGTAAACGGACCCGGATCCGTGATTTGACGGTTCGGGAGGGTCCGTAGGAAAATACGGGACTTGGGCGTATGCCCGGAATCGAATTCCAAGATCCCAAGTCCGAGAAATGAAATTTTTAAAGAAAATTATTTTCTAAAAAATATAAAGGTTTTTGAAAATGAAATTTGATGTGAAACCTGTGGTATCGGGCTCGTATCTTGATTTCGAACCCCGGTACAGGTTCGATATGACTTATATGTGTTATAACTTTGGTAAGAACCGGACTTAGTTTGACGTGATTCGGACTTTAAATGCAAAATTGGATGTTTAAGGAAGTTTTGAGAAATTACATTGATTTTAAGGTTTAATTTGATGTTTATAGTGTTATTTTGGTGATTTGATTACACGAATAAGTCTGTAGGATGTTGTAGAGGTTGTGTGCATATTTGGTTCTAAGCCCCGAGGGCTCGGGTGTGTTTCGGATAGGCGTCGGGGTGTTGAAACTTAGTAAAAATCGGGATTTTTTGTTGCTGTATCTGGTGTCCAGTTATTTGCTCTTCGCGATCGCGGTGTAAGGCATGCGATCGCGATGTTTAATTTGGGCTGGGGGCTATTTTGCTCTACGCGGTCGCAAAGAGATGGGTGTGAACGCGTTAGGGTCTTTTCTCTACGCGAACGCACCTCTACAGTCGCGATCGCGTAGGTTTAATGAGGGACTGGGGCTGGGTAGCAAATGTTCAATGCGAACACGGTTCATAGGTCGCGATCGCGTAGGTCAGCGTCCAGTTCACTCTGCGGTCGCACTCCTTTCTTCGCGATCATGTAGCATGGGATTCATTAAGCTCTGCAATCGCGTCCCACCCATAGCGATAGCGTAAGGTAAATTCGCCCAGTGATTTCCTTAGTTCAAAAACAGAATAGTTACGGGAATAAACCCATTTCTCACAACCTTCTTCTTCTCCAAACCCCATAGACAATTTTTGAAGAGTTCTTCCACCATAACCTCTTAGGTAAGTGATTCTAACATTGTTTTCTTTCATTTTTCATCAACATCTATTAGATGCTAGGCCTAAAAACATGAAATCAAAGGTAGAAATTGGAATTTTGGGTAGAGTTAGGGCTTTTTGAATATTTGAAAATTTGACCGTGTTTTAGGGTCGGATTTAAAAATAAATTATATATTCAGGCTCGTGGGTGAATGGGTGATCGGGTTTTGCTCCGAACCTCGTGTCTCGACCAAGCGGGCCCGGGGTCGATTTTTGAAAATTTCTGAAGAATGTTGGGAAATCTATAATTAGGCATTGAAATTGAATTGTTTAGCATTTATTGATGTTATTAAGTCGATTATGTCTAGATACGATTGATTTGGAGTCGGGTTCGAAAGGAAAAGTGGTGCTAGAGCCTTGATTTGAATTCTTGGAGTCGAGGTAAGTATCTTGTCTAACCTTGTGGGGGGAAATACCCCTTAGGATTGAGTCTTCCTTGTTGATGGTAGTCCGAGTATGTGAGGTGACAGGTGTGTACTCGTACTTATTTGAAATTAGATTGGCCTTTTAGGATTCATAGGTTCTTCTGTTACCTGTTTATGTGTTGTAATTGATACATTTGAATCCTTGGTTGTTAATTTCATCTTTTCCTGCTTAGATTCGAATTACTTGCTTTTGGATTCCTTCGTTGGCTATTTGATCTTAATTGACTTAACTAAATCTTTTACCGCTCTTATCTCCATGCTATATTTGCTTCCTAAAACTGCCAAATTAACTATGTTAGTGTTATCTAGCTGTATAGTTGTTTAATTGTAGTTAGAACATCCGTTCGTTGGTATCAAGCACGCCCGTGAGTCTTACATTGTGATTTATATGATTTTTCCCTTGTGTGATACTTGAGTTTAGTTGATAAATATTTATGTGGTTGATGTTTCCTTAATGTTGCCTATTACCGGCCCTTGCTTAAGCTGAGTTTTATTCCGTAAAGTTAACTGTTTAGGCAAGATTGGTTATAACTATTTTCCCTTGCCGGGATGATGTTGTTTTCATTGTTGACTCCCTTGCAGGAATGGTATGGTTCTTATTACTGTTTGTGTTGTTAATGATATTATTTGTATTGTTGATTTCCTTGTCGGGATGTTGTGATTTATGATTCTTACTGTTGATTTGCTTTGCCAATTTGATGTTTATGTTATGTTAGCACGAGGGGACATTTCGTGCCATGTTTATGTTATGTTAGCACGAGGGGACATTCCGTGCCATGTTTATGTTATGTTAGCACGAGGGGACATTCCGTGTCATGTTATGGTATGTTAGCATGAGGGGACATTCCGTGCCATGTTTATGTTATGTTAGCACGAGAGGACATTCCGTGCCATGTTATGTTATGTTAGCACGAGGGGACATTCCGTGCCATGTTTATGTTATGTTAGCACGAGAGGACATTCCGTGCCATGTTATGTTATGTTAGCACGAGGGGACATTCCGTGCCATGCTTATGTTATGTTAGAACGAGGGCATATTACGTTCCATGTTTATGTTATTTTAGCACGAGGGCACATGTCATGCCGTTTCCATTTATTTATTGTGAGGATGAGAGTAAAAGCACGAAGGGTGATGTCGTGCACTTTTCTTTGTATTATTATTTCCGTTGTTCCTGTTGGATATTTACTGCACTTGTTTAAGAGTTAATATTCCGTTGTTTTAAATTTGGATATTCATACTGATCTCTTAATGTATTTATTGACAAGACTTGGTGTTCCTCCTGTACTGTTTGGCAAGTTTTGAGTTACGGACTGGGTTCCGATAGAGTTATCTTGAGGAAATTATGATTATGAGATTTCATTGAAAAGTATTATTGAAAAAGTAATGGTTTCGAAATGATTATATTTGAATGGCCTTTACATCAAAGGTATATTTGAAAAGCATTTGTCTTGCATAAAATGATGTTTGGAAGTCATTTATTTGGGAAACCATCGTTGGAAATTTCGTATTTTGAAAGAAACTATGTTTTTGGTATTTCACTCTACTAAATATACTTATATCTATTTTTGGAGAAAATATATTTTCAAAGGAAACTCTTCCATACTAAAATGATTTTTATTTGTAAATTTTCATACAAACTGATGTTTAAAGATTTTCACCAGGTTATGGATTTTAATGGCTAAGGCCCGATGTGAACAAACCGACGTAGAGTTGAGTTATTGGTGTTATCTATTGTATTGTGTTTCCTTTCGGTTTGGCTTGTTCTACTGTCCATCTTTCTGTGTATTTTTGTGCTGTTTCGTGATTGATTTCTGTAATTTCCTTCCGCTTTATATTGTCATTGTCGTAAATTATTCCGTGAAGTTTTAGGTAGATGTAATGTTCGGTCATTTCTATATTCATGTTATTTTTTTTGTAGACCAGTGGTGTCTTGACTAGTCCTCGTCACTATTCCACCGAGGTTAGTCTTGATACTTACTGGGTACCGATGTGTGCTCATACTACACTTCTGCACATTTTTGTGTGCAGATCCAAGTATATATTGTAGTAGCTGTGTGGATGATTGCCGAGGAGACTCAAGGTAACCTGATGCTGCGTTCGCATTCTTCGAAGTCACCTTCTTTGTATTTATTATTCATACACTGTTGTTTTTATTTCCAAACAGTTGTACTTAGAAGTTGTAGGAGATTCGTAGAGCTTATGACTTGTATTACCGGTTTTGGAAAAGCTTGTACATTCTGTTGAGATTCTATATTGAGACTGTTAGTTTTCCTTTTATTATTATTGTTATTCAGTAACCGTTACGCTTACCTAGTTCCCAAGACTAGGTACCATCACGATACCAAACGGAGGAAAATTTGGATCGTGACAAAAATGGCTTAACATTTTACTGAAACATGATTGGATATTTGATGTTAAGTAAAGATATATATAGCTGGATGTTGAAAAGATATTTCAAGTTCTGAAAAGAGAGTTAAATATAGTAAATGGTACACAGGCAACACAGAAAAAGGTTGTTTGCGAACTGTATATGGATTATAAGAATATGCTCTCATACTTTATTGGGTTTTGGTAAAGATTGAAAAACAACAGTGATATTTGGAATAAGGAATAAGAAAAGAATCATTGAACTCCGTAATAACAGAAAGATAAGAGAATCAATGGTTTTATCAATTTGCCTTTGTCTACTGCTTATGACAGATAATTCAGTTAGGCATGCTAAAGCATTTTCCAGAAGTAGAAACATTTTCATTTTAATTTTTAACCCAGAAACTGTTCAAAGAGGAGGAGAATAGTTACATATGTTAGTAATCTGTATTGCTGTAAAATAGAACAATAAATTTTCTGTAAAACAGAAACAGTGCGAAACCTCACTAGCGTGGGATTAGCGCGGCCTCGTTAGTGGAATTTACCAGGGACAGTGAGAAACTTGACTAGCGCGACCACTAGCGCGTGCGTGCTAGTCCAGGCGTCCTTAGTTTTTTTTTTCTATGAAAAATAATATAAGAATAAACCGAGTCCACTGAATACACAGTGTGTCCTTAAGGAAATTCTTCCCCTCAAGTATCCGAGGTGTTGGAATGTATCCTCTCAGGATAGAACGATTTAACTCACCGGAGTGTTGGTACCAAAAACGCCGGTGATAAACGAACCACTCGAAGATTGTAAAACACACTGGAATATTTTGTGTAGAAGAAGAAGAAGAAGAAGATCAGAAAATTTAGTAAGTAAAATTTTTGGGATTCAAGGTATATTTATAGCCAATTTAGTACTATTTCTGAAAAGGTTTTGCGACCTTTTAGAACAGCCATAGCTGTTGGAACAGATGTGAATCCTTTCAGAACAACCATGGTTGTTCTGAACAGGTATGAATATTGCGGGAAATTTAAAACGGATTTAAAATAATTTGGGAAAGAAAACGGGTCGGATCGAACCGGGTTGCGGGTCATTCCGGATTTGAAACTTTTCCATTAATTAAATAATTTGAAAAGAATTTTGTCCAAAAAGATTAATCAACCAATCGTTGACCGAAGCCGAAGCCGAGCAAGCGACGACGGCGCGAGGCTTGCCTTCTTCTCAACTCTTTAAGAGCTAGAAGAAGAGCTTCTCTATATATACACATAGATTTCTTTCCTTCTTCCAATGAGGGACAAAGTGCACTAATTCAAAATTTCACTTCACTCCATTTCTTTTCCCACCATTTTCCATTCACTCTCTTTAAGCTACTCCAAACTTAAAATTAAGCTACACTAAGCCTAAAGACCAACAACATATTGTTAAAATTATTGACACTGCTGATGCTAAACCACAAGGTCAAAAAAGTGAAAGTGCAAGTTGCTTATGGTAAATAGGAATGTTTACCAATTAGAGAGTGGAAAAAAATAATCCAAAAAGGTATAGTTGTATGTAAATAACAACAGTAAATTAAGTAAAAAGAGAACTTCTGTTTTGACCCGTCTTCCGTGATGCAAGCTTTGGCCATGGTGAACTTGCGATAATTAATTCAACTCATGCCTCGTGGAGTTGGCATAGGAAGGATGATGATGAACCAGTAAGGTCTGATCAGGTTCAGATTACCTCGTTGATTGGTTCAGGATGCAGTAGCGTTGCAGGCAGTCATGAACTAAGAAAAATCCTTAAGTGGATCCTTAGCTCTCTCTTTGAAACTCAACTCTTAAACAGGCATGTTTATGTATAGTCAGGTGATAGTTATATCTATTGTTACGCTATTATATCGTGGTCCTTTATTATCTTGGACTGCGCCTAGCAAGACCTCTATTGTAACAGTTTAATCTATTCTGCCTTGTTTTGAAGTAGATTAGTACTATAAATTATAATCAGTGTTGCTGGTTTAGGTTGCAATTTGTGTGGCTCAAATGTTTATTGAAATGTAGCATTCATTGCCTCCTCTTCCACCAGCCCACACACATTAATGGAAAGAAAAATAGATGCGATTATTCATCCAACTTGCTTGCTGCATCCAATACATGTGTTTGGTAAGAAAATAAGTATGTACGATAAAGCCATATCGATTAGGGCCAGTTTGGTTGGATTCTAGAATCTTTTATGACCATAAAAATAGATTAGACATTGATTAGAACATATTCTGCAAGTGTGATTTTCTTGTACAGAAGAATGTATTGACCTAGGTATGGAAAGGGCCATTGGCTCCTTAGTTTTAGTCTCTAAATCCTTTACGGGATTATTACTTACGTACTCGCCTTCAAAATTACCCTTGTACTTGACTACCAATATTAGTTCTATCATCAGCAAATATTTTATACATTAAGACACATGAAGCTAACGAAGATTAGCCAAACTACAGACATCAGTTGTTCGCATTTGCTATATGTAAACATCATTTGATGATAAAGAAGCAGCTGTAGTAGAACAGAGACTACCAACCCAAAAGAAAAATGAAGATCATTGTATAATCGATTACGATAGAGGCTGAAAGGCCTAGTATTTTGGTATAGCACCCTACTGTTATCAGCAACAAGGCTTTCCGCGTGCTTAGGTGAGTGTCAAAAACTTGATGATGAGAGAGTATGTCTGCTTCCATGCCATAGGAAAAAAAGTGTAGTTTCAATCAACATTGTTTCTTTCACCAACTTACTCTGCAGAAAACATCTACTCCTATTTTAGAAGCTTTAGCGTGAACGCTACATGTAACTAGAGTATCAATCTATCAACCACAAGGTTTCACTAGTTTTCGCCTGTTGAAAGAGGACTGGTATTGCATTAATTACAGCCACTAGTCCCTACTTAGCATTTCCTTGTCTTCTATGAGTAATGTGTGATCTGAGCTGCCTAATTTAGCACAAGTCCAAAAACCTATCAATAAGAGAACCCAGGATAATGTCATCAAACATAATGGCCAGTTCTTCTATTAACAAGTTCAAGCAACAGTCAAGAAGCCTCCTCACATTCATTTTCCAAAAGAAGATTGTGAATGCGTTGCTCTGAGATTGAAGCTCGAAATTTCAAAATACATCTGTGACTTAAGTTCCATTCAAGAGCCGGAGTTCTGTTCTTCATCTTTTTTGCCTCTCCAGAGAATAATCTGCTCGTCTTTGAACAAGATAGGAACGCATGGTACCAGATCCTGAAAATAATTAAGCGCGAAATGAAACTTTCACAATCATCTATAGGAAAAAAGACCGGGGGGGATGGGAACACATAAAGAATGAATGAACAAGTTTTCAGAGAATGGGGGAGAATCTGTATCCTAGTTCAGTAGTTATTTCCCTTATTGTCATAGATGGACAGATGTCGAGGTAAACTGACAATTCCTGAGATAAAGCTTCATTTCTTAAGACCGAAAAAGAGGTAACCAATTTTTGTTTAAACTTTGCAAGGATATTTTGATTACGCTTATAAAGAGTTGAAAGCTGATGCAGCACAAATGAGTCATACCCGTAATTTAACACCGATTCTTTTGCAGTCGCTTGTACCCACATGGGTACAATCTAATCTAATGACTTCTTCTGTTTGAAACGCCGTTCTGACTTTGTCCACCAAATTCACATACACTCCATTTCTGCCTAGAGGAGTAACAGGTAACAATCAGCAATTACAGAAGGCAATCTGTTAACTTGTTTCAAATAAAGACGAGAAATTAGGAGTTCAACTTGGAGTCACAAAACACAAGTTACTCACTGAGTTTCGTTAAAGGAGGAGCATTGAGCCCTTTGTTCCTCATTGCCTTTGTTTCTTCAAATGTCAGGCCATCAGCAACATTCTTCACAAGCTTTGGATATATTGGAGCCAAAGGCTTCCACAGCATCACAGGAACAGTAGGTCTACTTTTGGGGTCATAATTTCGACCACGATATAAGAGTAAGATGTTAATATGGCGATAGACAACCTTTCCACCTGATTTGTCCTACAATGACACTGCGCGTTGCATCAGCAGCAGAAGTATCCATTTGTAAAAGGTTAAGGGAATCAATGTCCAAAAATATGTGCCGGCACTAGCATTTAGATCACAAACCTCGAGATGGGAGCATACGTTATCCATGTCAAGAGTTGGAACCCCCAAGCACTTAATCCTTATAGCTTCAGCCCTCTTCCAATGGCTATGGATGTCTTCCAGCATATTGTGCGTAACTCCACCACGTCCTAACACACAATAATGCTATGATAACCATAGAAAAATATGGATCAAATTGAATTGAATGCAGTGCTCATTAAAATAAGATGTAAATGAGATGCAAATTTTTATCTACGATTCTACAGATACAAATATCAATCATCCGTGAAACAGAAGCCATGTGCGGAAGAATATCTACTTAGCTCAACTAGCCTCAAAATATCCCAATATAAGTCCTTTGGATTCGTTCCACTTTATTCATCATAATAATTTGACTATTTTTACGTCGGCCATCAACTTACTTTCCGTTTATCTTGGCTAAGGTGTTCGTATACACAGGAATATACCATAACTTCTCCGGGGCAACAACAAGAACCCGGTAAAATCTCACAAGTGGGGTCGGAGGAGGGTAGTGTGTACGCAGGCTTTACCTACTCCGGAGGAGTAGAGAGGCTGTTTCCGATAGACACTCGACTCAAGAAGATGAAAAGAGACAGTGGAGCAGTATCATCAACGGAAGCTAGAAAGATAATACCAGGAACGTCATAACCAAAAATAGAGAGAAGAAATAACAATAAGCACAATAGTACAGTACTACAGACACAATGGAGATATATGGACACAACAAGGGCCAATAAAAATGCACTCAGAATGCAAACACAAATGACTCGATTTACTTGACAAAGACACTCATATAATTTTATCACATAAGGCTGGCACTATTCACTATATTAACTAAGCAACAGAAAGGACTATCTTATTTTGCTTCAGTAATTTCTGTTGTTTAGCTACAAATCAATTATCCATGGAGATGAAGCCATATATGCAAGAATATCTTCTTAACTCAACTAGCCCCAATTCTGATTCCTAAACTATATGGGGTTGGCTACATGCATTTTTTGGATTCAATCCACTTTATTCTTCAATGTTCAGATGATTCATCATAGTAATATTTGACCATCTTTATATAGGCTGCCAACTTACTTTCCAGTTTATCCCGGCTAAGGCAGAGTTCATAATACAAGAACATACTATAACTTATTTTGGCATAGAAACAATCTAGTCAGAGTACGAATACAAATGACTTTTTTTTTAAACTTATCTCAGACAATCACATAATTTTATCACAGATGACTGGCATTATAGTGAATATTAACCAAGCAACAGGAAAAAAGAACTAGTTAATTTTGCTTCAGTAATTTCTATCTTTTAGCTTATATCAAAAAATTCACTTCCTTTTTTGCAAAGCCAGCCTCAATCCAAACAAGTTTTGCAGCTTTATAAACCTTCTATATACATTCCACTTTATTAGTGTCCAATTCGAACACTAATACTAGATAAATTGTAGCTTAAAAAAAGTTAATTTTGCAGCTATATAAACCTTCTATTTGCGCTCCACTTTATTAGTGTCCATTTCCAACAGTAATACTAGATAAATTGTAACTTAAAACAAGTTAAGGGACCTTGTTGAAATTACCCAAATTAATTTGGCGAGAACAATCATTGTGACGATAATTCTCGACCAGCTCCGCAGTTTCTTCCTCAGAGAGCGGTTCTCCGAGAACCCGCCGCCGGTCCTCAGCCACTTTCTCCAAATCCACCGGCTGTAGACGCGGAGCTGAAGTCCCGGTCCATTTTCTATCAAGCCGTCCCGGCCCAAACGGAGAGAACCGGGGTGGTTCACGGAAAGCAATAGGCTCAACCGCCGGGTTGATCTCCGAGTAAGAGTAGCGAAAATCAAAGGGCAAGTCATAATTAACAGTAAAATTCTGAGCTTTTTCACAATCTTCAATACATGAAGCTTTCTCTTGTTTTTGTCCCTTTATCTTTTTCTTGGGTTTACGGGGTTTTAAGGTGGGAGAAAATGGAGGATCGAAGATATCTTCTTCACCTGGCTGAGAGTGGAATAGGAAACGGTAAGTGTCGGTGAATGATAAAGGAGAAGGAGTATTGGGGATTTTGGAATGGATGGTTAAACGGCGCCACGGCAATAGCTTCATTATTCTTCGTTCCTACTGTGTGTTAAGCTCTATGAACAAATGTTGGGGACAACCTTGTTATGTTACGAGTTTAAGTCCTAAACTAGAGTACTCTGTCCGTCCAATTCGTGGTTGACTATTATTTCCTGGGAACAGACTAAAAAAATAGTACTGTAATATTTGTACAAATTTGGAGTAACTAAAATGGGAGTTTCAAAAGAAAAAAAGTTTTAAGTTAAATACTAACAATATAAAATGTTTTTACACAATAATATAAATTTCTTTAATATTTATACACTGCACATGTAGTTGTTGACTTGTTGTGGTACTTATCATTTATTACTTGTTATCAATAAAGTTACATATGACTACCTTTTAAGTGATATAACTATTTTTACACCATAAATTAGGGGTGTTTATCCGGTGAATTGGACGGATAATTACGTTTAACGGTTCGGCTTATCGATTATCGGATTATAAATATAGTAATCCAGTAGCCCTCCAATAAGACAACATGCAGATTGATATCAGATTGACAATTATCAGGCTAAACCGAATAGAAAATTTTTGAACAATCCTAGTCTTGTGAATACCAAACGGCCAAACCTGATATAGTGACTTGACTTCCTCGTTAGCAGGGCGGATGTAGTGTACTACCTATGGGTACTAAACCCATAACTTTCGACGCGGAGTAAAAATTTATATGTAAAAATTTATTAAAATTGCAAAAATAGTAGATATGAACTCATAACTTTAAAAATATAACGGGTTCAATGTTCAAAATATTAAACTTGAACCCATAGGCTTTAAATCCTGGATCCGCCTCTGCTCGTTAGTATGTACTGCACTTTACTTTACCAGGCTTGTTAACATCTGTTGCTACATGATAGAATCTGTTAACACTTTGCACTAATGCACTTGTTGATACCCAATTTTTTTCTCATTTTTAAATATATATACACACACACACATACATCATCATCATCATCATTTGATTTATAAGCACACACAAGTACTTTCATAATTTTTAAAGGCTTTAAATCAATTTATTTCTGTATTTTATTATATAAATATCCAATAATTACCCTCCAAATTATTTTTTATGATGATTTAATAATCTAAACTTATCATTTATACTAATATAAGGTTTTAAATATTTTCAGTGCATTTCTTATAACTATATTTGTATTTTAAGGCTTGTGAACAACTAATTTTTTACCACACCCGAATTCAATATTATTTTAGTATAAATATTTTTTTTAGGTATAATCTTAATATTTTAAAACTTTTATCTTACTCTTAATAGGTTTTATTTAAAAGAAAAAAGAATTAAAAAAAAAAAAGAAGCTACAAAATTACTTACATTCGTAAAATGTAAAGTTCATTTCTAAAAAAAATCAAAAATATATATGTACATATATATACATAATTTCTTTTAATTAGAATTTTTACAAGTAAGCTATGGTACCTTTTCCTAGTATTATTTAAATTTTATGCAAAATATTTTATTTTTCTTTTACTTTTCTTTGTCTAAAAGAAGTGGGTCCATATTTTTATTTATGTATTTTACTTTACCTTTTTTTTTAATTAAAAGAAGTAAATAAAGTAAAATTATTTTTAATTAAAAAAAAAAAAGAGAGAGACCCTAGCTAGGCTTAGCAGCCCTTATCCCTAAAAAACCCCTTCCCCATCACGTCATTTTACCCCACAATACTCTCACGTTTGAATCCCACTCCCTCACGTCACATGCCAACACACACGATCTCCACCATCCCTCACGTTTTGTTGCCTCACTCTTCACACACATTCTATATATAGCACACATTGACATAAAAAAGAGAAGAGAGATTTTTAAAAAGGAAAAACTGAGAACAAAAAAAATAATATTGAGAGCAAACTAAAAGAGGGAAAACGAGTGGGGAGAACGCTTGAAAACATCATAAAATAGCAAGCACTCACGAATATATGGGAGTTCTCGGTCGGGTCTGCGATTTTCCGTCAAGCTTCTTTTGTGGTTAGCGATCTTCGACTTCTTGTTGCTTCTTCGTTCGATTGAAACTGTTGCGACGTTGGAGTTGTATTTGCGGATATTCCTTGTATTATTGAAAGAAAAATTCTGCTTTCAAGGTCAGTCTGAATTCTCATTTTAGTAATATTCGTTTTGAATTTTTCATGTTTTAAATGTCTGAGTTATATGTAGTGATATGGTATTTTTTTATTATAGTTTATCCATCTCAAATTTGAGAGTTCATGTCCAGATCTCATTGATGCCTTTTATTGCACTCCTCACGTGTGTTTTCTTTTATTTCTTATATATTTTCTTAAATTAATGTTATGTAAAATTCTGTTAAAGAAGAAGCAAATATTTGCTTTTGGCCGGTTTCGTAAACTAAAGAAATCAATGATGAGAATTTTGTACCATTTTCTCTGCAACTGAGCATATTTAGGTCCATATACTTAATTAGAATTGTAGGCTTGAAGATAATTTTAAAGATTACAAAGTTGCTATGTCTTCTACCTGTGAAGTTAAAATTTATTTGGTTTCATAAGTCTCATAATGTTTGTAGCGTCAACCATAGAAGAATAAATATGGTGTAATAAGTTTCATTGTACAGTTATTGAATTTTATGACATTTTGGTCTTGTATAGCTATTGTTGAGAAAGAAGAAACTAAAAACTTTTTATTGGTTAAGTATATTAAATTAAATATTGGATATTAGTTTTATTTAATATTTTAGGTCAGTAGTTAGTTTATTCTCTATGTCACATAGTATATTTATTTGGGATTATTTTTTTATATTTCATTAAGTATTAACGTGATACTAGTTGGAGTATTTAGCTTTATTGATAAATAAATATAAAACATTTTTTGAATATAACTGAGATGGGAGTTGGGAATAAGAATATTTTTATTGCTTTTGTTATATTGTCTTTATTCTCGTTTAATTGCCAAATTCGCTAAGACAAGTAAGTCACAATTTTATTTTGTTTTATAACTTAGTAGTATAATCGACCTGATAAATAATTTAGCAAAAGGATTTCATATTTTTTTTTATTACCTTATATCGCTAAATTATAGCATCACAATAATCTCAAAGTAAAAAATAAATAAAAATTCGGAGTTTGCTTTAGGCGCGATTATAAATAAATTATCGTGATTATGTACACGTTTGCGTGACATAGTTATGATTTCCTAAATTAAAGGCAAAGTATGCGTTTGCGCAACTTTGACAAAACAATCTTAAAAAATAATAAAGTGTTATTAATTGTGTACACATATGTGTGACATGATTCCTGACACACTAAACAAAATGAATACACGTACGCGTGATTCTTTTCAAGATAATTCTATAATTTTAAATAATCAAGCAATTAAAAGCGGTTTAAGGCAAAGTGCATAAATTTCTCTAGAACATAAAATATCCAGAATTAGTTAAGCCAGGTATAATTATTAAAGCGACCGTGCTAGAACCACGGACTCGGGAGTACCTCACACCTTCTTCGGGGTTAACAGATTTCCTTACCCGGTCTTCTGTGTTTCGCAGACTTCATCAGAGTCAATTTCCTTGAATTGGGATTTTAAAATGGTGACTTGGGACACCGTAAATATTTATTCCAAGTGGCGACTCTTAAATACAAATGAATCAATCTCATTTCAAATAATGTCACTTAAATTGAAAAAACTCCTTTCTTTCCATATCTCCTCGGAGAAAAAGGAGGTGTGACAAGGCTAAATTGCATATTTTGTAATAATAGCCCATATGCATATATAATTACATTATTTATGCACACAATATTTTTTTATATTTTTATAATGTTAAGTAATTATTTTTAATCATTTTAGTGTATAAATGATAATTTTGTTATTTATTAAGCATTTTCATAAATTATTTATTTATTAAATATTGGGTATTTAAAAATCTAGCCCAAACTTACCTATTTTTCGGACATAAACTATCAAGACCTTGGTCCAATAACCCCAGCTCAATCCTAAGCGACCCAACCCATTCCAAAACCGACCCAACACTTCTCAAATCCAAGCCGTTGATCAACAGTGATCAACAGCTCACAATACCTTTCCCCTTTCTCCTTATATCCCCTTACCCTAAGCCCTAATCCCTATTTCCTTTTCAACCGCCGCCTTCAAACACCACCTCCCCCTCACAGAAACCCTAGCCACCTCTCAAAAAACCTCACAGAATCCGCCTCAACCATGGATTTTTCCATGATTCTCTTACCTTTTGTATATTATATCACCATCTCCTACGATTCTATATTACCGCCTAGTACTTGCCTAAACATGGCAAGTACTACATCTTAGATTTCGACCATTCCCCTTTGACTACTTGAATCTGGATATGTATCTTGTCCATATACTTCACGACAACAACTATATAAGTCCGTTTAGCCGAGATTTTGGCCAATCTTCGGCTTCTATCAATTATGGTTTGAATTCCCCTTTAGGCAAGTACTACATCTCAGATTTCGACCATTCCCCTTTGACTACTTGAATATGGACATGTATCTCATCCATATACTTCACGACAACGGCTATATGAGTCTGATTAGCCGAGATTTCGGCCAATCTTCGACTTCTGTCAACTAGGGTTTGAATTCCCCTTTGTTTCATACCGATTCTTAACTGATACTTTTCCTTTTCTGTGTTTGACTACTCTTTTTCCTTATTCCCTATTTTCTACTTTATTCTTTTCCTTAAATTTGGCTCTAAATGATTTTTGGTATTTTTGGTATTATTTGTGTGTTTCCCTGTTGATTTACCGAACCTTTTGATTTATGCCCTAAAACCGTTTCTAGTTGATTCTGAAATATTTTCTTTCTCTCTTATTTGCGTCCGAATAATTTGTTTTCCATGTTTATGTGTTCGATTTCTACACTATATAACCGCCCCCCTCCCCCCCCCCCATTCCCCTTTAGGAGGGATCTCTTTGGGGAATCACTATAGCCGCACTAGATTTAATAGCTTTACTATGATATTTCATTCTATACTCTGGTTTTGGCCGACTGAAAGCTAAGGACATTTAGTTCTGAGATCTTGCTTCTCGTTGATGTTCAGAATATTGTGGACTTTTGTTCTTTCTTGCATTTTCGTTTAACTGGTAAGTCACTTGACTTTTGGCAATTTCATCCTTATGTATCTCTGATTTGCATGTGTTCTCACTTCTGAATCCATGGATTAATAAGTTTTTGAGTTATGTTTAAGCATCGCTCTGTTAATTTTATATGTGTTTTAAGTCTCTTTAGCATTTAATTGCTCCTAATGCTACTAGTTCTGAAATTATCTACGCCTAGCCCGGGTAATCTGAACCTTCCTAAGATTTGCTCATCTAGTGTATTGACTCCTAAATGTTCATGAACATGTTTACTTACTTTGTCCTGAATCCCTATAATGGATACCTCACATTTGTATTAACCTGTATTAAGACCTTCATTGTTAATCATAATTTTCCTCTCTGCTGTTGTGTCACTCAACATGATCACTCGACCCCATATTCCTATAGTATTTGCTTGTGAATTAGAACAATTGTCTCAGCATGTTTGAATTGTTACTTTACGATGTTAGGATAAATCTTTGATACAACTGGATCCTCTTTAGTTAATTAAGCCATTGTGGCAATGCTTGGATGCCTATATCTGCTACTTGACATGATTTTACCTTTCACTCTGTAGTAATAGTCTTGCATATTTATCTTAATTTGTGATGGTGATCTTACCCCTCTGCTAACATGATGCCATGTTCTTTCTATGATTATTTGGCTCATCACAATGATGTCCTGTTCTCTTGGTAATAATACTAGGTTGTGTACTTAGCATAATCCAACTATGTTTCAACCTGTTTAGTACTATGCACCTGTGCATAATGATATTTGTTAATCCTACACACATGTTATTTTCTCAACTTTTTCAGCATGTGACTGCCTCTGTGCTAAGTGTTGAACCTATTTCTCAGTTTCTATTAAGCTTGCTTTTTAAAGTTTTGTGATTTGTTCAACTGTTGTCTTTGTATGCTCAATTTAGTCGTGTCTGTTTAAATCCTTCAATTCTTGTTTCTCAACTTTGGTCCCCTCTTTCACTTGTTACTCGGGCTCTTTGAATCCCATTCTTAGCCGGCTGAAAACCAAGGCTACTTAGATTCTGTCTTTGACCTCCCTAGTGTGAGCACTGCTCAGGGTTCATTCGAGACCCTTGGGAATTCTGACACACTAGGGCCTTGGTTCTACACGCTTAACTCTATTTTATATCTACTGAGTGAATCACTTAATTCCTGGCTGCCTTATGTCCATGAAGATGTAATTTTTGGGATGTTATGAACCATTAGAATGAAGGTCTGGCCTGGCCGGGTGTATCTTTGGGCCTGTTGCAGGCTTCCCTATAGTTATTCTACTTTGTAATTTATTTCATTCATTCTGGGTCTGTAATAATTCTTGCAATAACATTTTGGGGTATTAGTAAAATTAGGAAAGGGAGTTTTATCTTATACTTGCATTGAAATGGGTAGAAATCCTGCCCATAGGTATTCTATTTTGCTCAAAATGTGTTACTTTGCTCAAACATGTTCAGTTATTATAGAAATCTTGCCTATAAGTATCCTACTTTGCTCAAATGTGTGTTAGAAATCCTGCCTATAGGTTCTTTATTTTATTCAAATGTGTTCTGCTTTTACCTATTAGAAACCATGCCTATAGGATATTGAATGATTAATATCTCAATGTGCGCATAGGATTCTGTTTACACGCGGCTTAATCTACAAATTAGATGACATGCCTATAGGATCTAAAAATCAGTTTTAATTATAAAAATCATGCATGTAGGATCTAAAAATCAGTTTTAATTATAGAAATCATGCCGATAGGAGCTAAAATTAGTTTTAATTGCGACTGTAGAAATCCTGCCTATAGAGTCTAAAATCAGTCTTATTTATTGCCCTGCTTGTTTCTTTAAGAGTTTTTGACACTGTGCTGATTATCATTATTAGAAACCATGCCTATAGGACTCGATTAAGCAGTTCTGAACATATTCTTGTGATTACCATTGTTAGTTACTCTGCGAATCACCTAGACATCATGCCTATAGATTTAGTCTCTTATGCTTATAATCAGTAGGCAACTATGTAGGCTTTAGAAATCGTATTAAGAAATGTATTTTACATATAAACTGCCTGCTCATTAAATTCAGTATCACATAGAGATCCTGCCTTATAGGGTTCTGCAACCATAACTTATTAAAATCTGCAACTATCAATGTTAATTAGTTTGCGTGCATTTGTTGTCTAAGTGCGGAGGCCAACTTGAGCCTTTATTTGCCTATACATGAAAGTCCAAATTGTTTTGTATGTCGCCTAGTTTTCTCATTTTTTAGCAACCTAAGTTAAGTCTAGAACCACGGGAGATAGAGGTCCAAATGCCTCCTGGACCATAGGTGCAGGACGGGTAGTGCACGCATAAGGTACGATTTAGAATCAACTAATGCGCTTTAGGTAAACAACTTAAAGATAGTAATCGAGTAGCAGATATGATAGTCTGTTCCCACTGGATAATATGAGTAACACCCCGCCTCGAGGGAGTTACGAAGTATTATTTATGTTGCACGGGGTGATCCTTTAGGCTAAAAATTTAGGACCCCCCACCTTTGTTTTAAAGTCAATCATTTTATTTATTTTGCCCAATTTTGTCTATTCTCTTTTACTTAGACTAATTCATATAATTTGAGTTCGGCCGGGACCCGCCGTTGTGGACCTCGAGGAGTGCCTAACACCTTCTCCTCGAGGTAATTTGAGCCCTTACCCGATCTTTGGTGACGCGACTGGTAAAACCAGAGTTATATGCAAATAGGTGTCCTAACGCACCTTAAATCCGTTAGGTGGCGACTCTCTCTTTTAACACTCTTCCTTAAAAGAGTTGTCATGTGTCGAAACTCGATTTCACGAGAAAAAGGGGCGCGACAGCATAACGACTCTACTAGGGATATATTTTAGGCTCTTACCATTGCGAACTTGGTCTATATGAATTAGTCTCTTCCTATAAGCGTGCCTCTATATTTTTCTATTACCTGAATATCCCGCTCCCATTTTCCCTTTTATTGCTACATGCACGCCCTATTCCCTATTTTCCCCTTTATGTGAACTCATATGCAACTCTTCGCTTAATTTAGTTACAATGTATGTTTCCCCATATTTCCTAATCATGTTCACTTGCTCCAAGCCTTTAAATTTTATATATAATGTCTCTCCCAATCCTTACCCCTTTACTTGTTTTATTACAATTCTTTCACATTACGCGAACTAATTTTTTCCCTGTTTTTCTTTCTTTTATGTCCTTACGTTTTTACTGCTTTCATCATGCAAAATACTTGACAACATGTTGTTTTATCTTTACAAAAAGCATGCTCCGCATTATATTCCACTCATGCATACTTAATACCATGGCGGCACTTGATGAGTGTCCGTGCTCTTCCTAAATCACCCTTTTAAATTTGGAAAGGCTTATTTGCGGTAAAACTAGTCGATCAGCTGTAACGACCCGGTCTGTCGTTACATAGAACTTGCATTTTTATTGCTGTCATTGACATGTCATGGATTGGTTATTCTATTATTGATGTGTTAGAGTCAATAGGCTTGAAATCCGAATGGTTAAATGAGAATTCAGTAACTTAGTATTTAAAGATGGCCTTATAATGGGAAAAGTCAGCTGAGAGTTGACTTATTGGGAAACGACCTCGGAATGCGAATTTTGTGGCTCGGATAGCTTCGTTAGGTGATTTGGGATTTATGAGTGTGTTCGTAATATTTTTGTGATGTCCGGTGTAGAATTAGGCTTGAATTGGCGAAAGTTAGTTTTTGGTGATTTCCGGTTAGCAGTGGAAAATAGGCTATCGGGGTCGGAATGGAATTCCGACAGTTGGAACAGGTTCTTAATGTCATTTTTGATATGTCTGCAAAATGTCAGGTCAATTGGATTTGTTTTGGGTAGTTTCGGCATCGTTGGTGGAATTTAGAAAATTCAAAGTTCATAGGCTTGAATTCGATGTGTTTTTGGGGTTTTGATGTCGTTTTTGATGTTTCGAAAGCTCGACTAAGTTCGAACGATCATACGTGGTGTGTTGGTATGTTTGGTTGGGGTCCCGAGGGGCTCGGGATGGTTTTGGGTGGTTAAAGGGGAGTTTGGAGCATAATTGATGTTGCTGAAGTTGCTGGTGCTGGTGTTTTCGCACCTGCGGAAGAGGAGCCGCAGGTGCAGGCCTGCAGGAGCGGACGAAGCTCTGCAGATGCGGAAGTTTGGCTGATTGAAGGATTTCCGCAGGTGCGAGGTAATCGCCGCACCTGCGAAACCGCAGGTGCGGGAGGTCGAGTGCAGGTGCGGAGGCTGAGGACTTTGGGGTCTTTCCGCAGGTGCGCACCTGGGAACACAGGTGCGCGTAAGTGGTCGCAGGTGCGGAACCACTGTTCGGAGAGTATAAAAATATGCCCTCACGAATTTTAGCCATTTTTCTCAATATTTCATCCGGGTTTGAAGCTTTTGAAGGATTTTGAAGAGGGAATTCGATAGTTCTTCATTGAAGTAAGGTATTTGGACTCTAAACTCGTTTATATGTGATTAAAGGTCGGATTAATGGTGAAAAATTAGGGAAAAATCAGTGCAAATTGGGTAATTAGGGCTTGGGATTTAGAGTCTTTAAAAATGGAGATTTGAGGGGTCATTTGGACTCCGAATTTAGTGTTCTTTATATGTACGAACTCGTGAGATGATGAAGAACAGTTTTGTATAAAAGTTTCTGAGTTTCGGGATGTGGTCCCGGAGGGTTGGGTTTGACCAATTTCGGGATATTTGAGTATTTTTGATACATTTCGATTGGGATTAGTTCCTTAGCATATTATAATGATATACGTCTGATTGTTGGTAGATTTGGAGCCCTCGGAGGCCGAATTTAGAGGCAAGGGCACTGCGGAGTAGTATATTAGCCGGTTTTGAGGTAAGTAACGCTTCCAAACTTGGAACTGAGGGTTCGAAACCCCAAACTATTTGATATTTGATGTTAACTAAGGTGAAGATCTTGCCAAGTGACGGGCATGCGGGCGTTTACCGAATATTTATAGCCTGGATCATCCCATGGGACTGTCTAATGGTTATCTCAGGTTGATATTTGTACTGTGAAGGTGGTATTACCTTGAACGCAATAGAAATCATGCTAAGTATAAATGTTAAGGCTTCACGCCGATATGTTCAGACCGGAACGGTCGATTATTGTTGTCTCTATCTGTGATTATTGTTTTCATGTACTCAGTCCTGTTAAAGTATATGTTTCATGCCTCAATATCGTAAGTTTNTTTGAGACAGTTATGAGATCGGACTGCACATGGCAGCGATCCTGGAATCATGCCTTCGTTGGCTTGATATAGCGCTTGGGCTGAAAGGAGCCCCTCCGGAGTTTTTACACCCCCAGTGAGCGCACATATATTGAGGGATGGATTTCCCTGGACAAGGATCTTGTCCGAGTATTATGTTCCGGAGATGGATCTTCTCCGTGGGTCTCATGTTCCGGAAATGGATTTTCTCCATGGGTCTTATGTTCCGGAGATGGATTTCCTCCGTGGGTATTATGTTCCGGAGATGGATCTTCTCCGTGGTAGCTGGATCAGCCTTTTTCCTCAGTACTAGGTGACAATGTCACTTGTATTTATGTAATATTCGGGATGGACTTCCCTGGGCCGAGAGGCCGTAGTCTAGTACTGAGTGGACCACCTTATGAGAGTTTGATTACTTGAGTATACATCATTCTTGATTCTATATGAATTCATGCTAGGATGCAGAGTTATAGACATATGTTGATGCATCGTGTTTATTTCCTGATATATTACTGTCATGTCCGAGTTATATACTGTTGTTCGAATTATCAGAGGTTTAGTCCGTCACCACCTCTCAACCCGTAGTTTGGTTTCGTTACTACTGAGTTGGTGTACTCACATTACCCCCTTCACCTTGTGTGCAGATCCAGGTACAACGGGATTCAGCTCTAGTCAGTGAGTAGCAGCAGTTTCATCAGAGTTGACGAGGTATCAGTTGGCGACCGTGATCTCGTCTTCTCTTCCTTTCTACCGTCGTATTTATTTTCAGACTATGTTGGTCATTTCTTTTTTGGTTGTATTAAGTATTAGCAGCTCATGACTGTGTGACACTGGATCCGGGGTTTGTAGGATTTGGGTTTTGAATTTCATAAACTGGTTTCCAAATTTTGATTTATTATTATTTTTATCCACAGACTTGTTAAGAAGGATATTTTATTGGAAATTGTATTTAGTTAGATAAAATGGGTGGCTTGCCTGGTTCCACGACAGGCGCCATCACGACTCCGAAAATGGGTCGTGACAAGTTGGTATCAGAGCCCTAGATTAAATAGGTCTCACCAGTCGTGATTAGGTTTAGTAGAGTCTTGCGGATCGGTACGGAGACGTCTGTACTTATCTTCGAGAGGATGCAGAACCTTTAGGAAAAATCTCACATTCTTGAACTCTTGTCGTGAGAATCCATTGATTCAACCTAAAGCGTAATTCTTTGAACTCCTTTCATGTATTCAAACGCGCACGTGAGCGCTCGGTATCAGCCGTGCACCGATGGTTTGTGACTTCCATGAATGGGATGTGATTTTAGCATGCTAGGGGCCACTCTGGAGGACTTGAGGCCGTATTTTTGTCTGTAGCTTGAGTGCCGAGATTTCGTTTGTGTGAGCATATGTATTGGGGACTTATATGTCCGTTGGTGTCCTTATGGATGGAACTTTGTGACTAGATGACTACGTGGTGAGTTTGATTGGTAGTTAGATGTGTTCAGGTGGTTTGATTGTGGTAAGAATGGACTAGCGGGAAATGTGGCAAGAACCATTAAGTATTTGACGTCTATATTGAGTTAGGATATGGCTTCGAGTTGTGAGTGTATTGAAGGACCTCTCGTGTGGCTTATTTGTGGAGTGAAGTAGATTTTTCTATTGTGTTATGAGTTCCTGGTGATGTCTTTTGGGTTGACCAATGCCCCAGTAACGTTCATGTATTTGATTGATGGTGTATTCAGCCATGTTATAACCCCTTTATTATTGTATTTATTGATGGCATCCTTCCGTACTCTCGTAGCCAGGGATAGCATACTCGGCATTTGATGATGGTATTACAAGGGTATAGGGAGGATAAGCTTTGTGCGAAGTCCTCCAAGTGTGAATTGTTATCTTAGTTCAGTAGCATTCTAAGGACACGTGGTGTCCAGCGAAGGTATCTATATGGTCAGACGAGTGTGAGTGGAGCTTCCAGAAGCTCAAGAATTCCTGGACCACAGCTCCAATGTTAGTATTGCCATCAGCTTCAAGTTCTTATACCACTTATGGGATGTCTCGAGGGCAGACAATGGTTGTGTTATACTGTAGGAAGGTATAGTGATTGTGTGATAGCTATGATATTCGGAAGTGTATAGGGAGATAACATTTTGAGATTTAGCATGTAGGGGTATTTCTTGCGGTTTGTCCTGAGGTGTGTGACCCTTATGTTTATCTGTAGTAAGTTCTCTCTATCAGTAAATGATGCATGTTGCAATTTGAGTTTAGATCGCTTGTGGGAGTTGGCATGACTATCACAATGGTGGATGCGAGATAGGCAATTTATTTGAGTGTTAGGTGGTTTGGGTCATATAAGCTTATGGGGGATTTAGTTGAATCCCACCACAGCATGGTGGCAGTGATAATGTGTGGGCATAGTCTTGTTTGTCGTGATCCTTGGCTTCGAGCCAAGTGGGGGAGTTCGTTATTGATAAGTTGATTACATGATTATGTGTTGTAATGGTTTCGGTTCGAGGTATGTTGGTGAATCAACTATGAACTACAGAGGTGGAGTCATGGAATGACTCGAGTGATGGAAATTTCTTCGATACAAGTTGTAATGTACTTTACGGATAGTGGAATTCATTGTATGATGGAGTTGTACTGGTAAGTGTAGAGTGTGCAATTTATGAGCGTGCTTGTTGCTTCAAAGGTGTGGGTTACTTTCCTAGTATGTGGATTGCAAGCGGGTTCAGGTCGTTCTGTTTACTTGGTTAGTGTAATTGAAATTTTGTAGAGTAAATGGCGTTCGAGAATGGTTCAGACGGATTCAAGGTTATATGTAGCGATCGAGGATCTTCAAGGTGTGAGAAGGATTGGAACTGAGATTTACGGGAAATGTGTCTAGGCTTGTGGTATATTTGCATTATCATGGATTCTATCCATCAGTATCAGGAAAGTGAAGGTAATGACTTTAAATTCGTAGGAAGTCTCTTCAGGGTAAGTATTTCTAATCTAGTGCATTTTGGGATAATTGAGGGAGTATTCAGTGGCCTATTAGCCTTAGACGGTATATTTTTATGCTCGGGTTTCGTGCGGTGAGTCGGGATTGAGGATTGTGGTATTATGGCAAGAAGAAGTATCAATTCGAAGGTAAGTCAGAAGGAACTTGAATAAATAGGACAACTTGGTAGTAGGTCGGATCGGGATGATAAGGGATATGGTTAGTTCTTTGGGTGTTTATAAGGTAATGAGTTGTTACAGGTGTTTATTAGCAATTCTATTGAAATTTGGTGGCATGCGTAGCTTGGTTGAGTTAGAAGGATTCAGTCCTGACGGTTTGGTGTTGTACAAGTGTGATTCGGGAGTTCTTGATGGTTTCTACCACGGTTGGAGATGTATATTTCTACGGGCGTGAGGGCCAGGTGATGTATAGTGATTTTGTTTCTAGATGGGATCGGATGGAAAGTTCTAGGCTAGTTGGGTACGTAGTTGTTGTGGCTAGGAAGGGGGCATGAAGTTCTCATATTTATCATAGGATTGCATAGAGTATGCGGTATTTTTTGTATGGTGGAGAGTGGTATATGTGAGGTCGCGGTTCAGTTCTGGAAGGAAGGTCAAAACTGGCAGTTTCAGATGATTAGGTAAAGGATACCACTATTGGGTGGCTGGATGAGAGTATACATTCATTAAGGACAATGTGTTTAAGGCAATATGTTTGAATAAGGGTTCTTCATTGGTGTTACGACACTCTCTTGTTGGATCGACTGCTGATATTCAAGGTTTCTTGGTGACACAGAGGAATTATGGGGGTATCCCTCGTGGAATGATTTAGCATCAGGGATGTGTTATATATTTGAGTGGTGGAATTAGGGTCAGATATGGTAATTGGTGCGCCTCATGGATTTTGAGACTAGGAGTTTTCATGAGCAGATTATTTTTGTAGTTGTGAACTACGAGGATGCGAGCAAAGCTAGTTAGGTGTTAGTCATGATTCAGTCATTATGAATGTTCAGAGAGTTATCTACCTGTTGTGGGTGACCAGAGTTGACTTAGAGTTATTGGTAGGCCGGTATGGGTGTGTGGGCTGCACCGAGTCGGAATTGTTAACTTTGAAATGCTATTGTTGAGGGATTTACCATTCGATTGTCATTGAGCTTATTCGTGTCTTGGAGTGATCTATGAGTTACCTTTCGGTGTTCGAGGAGTTGTGATCGTTGGTTATATATGTGTATATGATGTAGTCCTATCGGGGCTGTATAATGAGATTTGAGTAAGGTAAGTAATTGGGTGTTGCAGGATGAGACGTGTTGGTTATGTTATATCTGGTTTGGGTGGCACGGTATCGTCCGAGTGGTTATGGCAATGTACTTTGAGTAATTGATGTCGAATTTCGCATGGTTATTGATTTTGAGCAAGGTGGCTTGGAGTGTGTCATGTGGTCCAGCGGTTGTATGGGATCACGCTTTGCAGCTCAGTTAGGTAGAGGTATGATCCTTGGTGTCGGATTTGTGTGATATGGTTTCACGATGTGTACCAGGATTTTAGCATGATGTGGTAATGGTAAGTGTTAGTGGTAGGATAGCCCTTTCGTGTGAGTCTATTTTATTTAATGAATTGAGCTTTTGGTATGTGGTTATTAAGTGCACACGTTGCACAAATTATGGCTCTGGATGGTACTGATACTGATCGGGCGAGTGGTTGCTGGTTTATACGTGTTTCTTTCATCGTCGACAGTATATGGGAGGGTTAGAACGAGGCATGGTTTGATAAGAGGGTATGTACCGGTATTGAGTTGTTTGAACAACTATTGTGGTTAGGAGTTATCGCTATGAGTGGTTGAGCCATGCGGTATATGATGTGATTTCATTTTGGGTTACGGATATGGTTTGATACAACGTGTTCAGACTATTTCAGCTTATAGTCGTGGAAATTTGAACTTGTAAATTATTTCAGAAGTGGAAACTTGGTTTTAAGGTTATGGGTCAGGATTTGATAATGAAATTTCAGTTATGTTGTGTTATCGGACGTAGATGGGGTAAGGTGACATAGGATCACCTCTGAATATGTGCATGAAAGGTTACACAACAAATTTTGGTGGTGTTGGAACAGCTCTAGGCACGTTCAAGGACGAACGTATGTTTAAGTGGGGGAGAATGTAACGACCCGGTCTGTCGTTACGTAGAACTTGCATTTTTATTGCTGTCATTCACTTGTCATGGATTGGTTATTCTATTATTGATGTGTTAGAGTCGATAGGCTTGAAATCTGAATGGTTAAATGAGAATTCAGTAACTTAGTATTTAAAGATAACCTTATAATGGGAAAAGTCAACTGAGAGTTGACTTATTGGGAAACGACCTCAGAATGCAGATTTTGTGGCTCGGATAGCTTCGTTAGGTGATTTGGGACTTAGCAATGTGTTCGGAATATTTTTATGATGTCCGGTGTAGAATTAGGCTTGAATTGGCGAAAGCTAGTTTTTGGCGATTTTCGGTTGGCAGTGGAAAATAGGCTATTGGGGTCGGAATGGAATTCTGACAGTTGGAACAGGTTCATAATGTCATTTTGGATATGTCTGCAAAATTCCAGGTCAATCGGAGTTGTTTTTAGGTAGTTTCAGCATCGTTGATGGAATTTAGAAAATTCAAAGTTCATAGGCTTGAATTCGATGTGTTTTTGGGGTTTTGATGTTTCGAAAGCTCGACTAAGTTCGAACGATCATACGTGGTGTGTTGGTATGTTTTGTTGGGGCCCCGAGGGGCTCGTGATGGTTTTGGGTGGTTAACGGGGAGTTTGGAGCATAATTATTGTTGCTGAAGTTGCTGGTGCTCGTGTTTTCGCAACTGCGGAAGAGGAGCCGAAGGTGCGGGCCCGCAGGAGCGGACGAAGCTCCGCAGATGCGGAAATTTGGCTGGTTGAAGGATTTTCGCAGGTGCGAGGTAATCGCCGCACCTGCGAAGTCGCAGGTGTGGAGGCTGAGGACTTTGGCGTCTTTCCGCAGGTGCGCACCTGGGAACGCAGGTGCGCACCTGGGAACGCAGGTGCGGTTCCGCAGGAGCGCATAAGTGGTCGCAGGTGCGGAACCACTGTTCGGAGAGTATAAAAACATGCCTTCGCGAATTTTAGTCATTTTTCTCAATATTTCATCCGGGTTTGAAGCTTTTGAAGGGTTTTGAAGAGGGAATTCGATAGTTCTTCTTTGAGGTAAGGTATTTGGACTCTAAACTCGTTTATATGTGATTAAAGGTCGGATTAATGGTGAAAAATTAGGGAAAAATCAGTGCAAATTGGGAAATTAGGGCTTGGGATTTAGAGTCTTTAAAAATGGATATTTGAGGGGTCATTTGGACTCCGAATTTAGTGTTCTTTATATGTACGGACTCGTAAGATGATGAAGAACAGTTTTGTATAAAAATTTCTGAGTTTCGGGACGTGGGCCCAGAGGGTCGGGTTTGACCAATTTCGGGATATTT
The DNA here is from genome assembly GCA_005239525.1 of Nicotiana knightiana. Classification (NCBI taxonomy): domain Eukaryota; kingdom Viridiplantae; phylum Streptophyta; class Magnoliopsida; order Solanales; family Solanaceae; genus Nicotiana; species Nicotiana knightiana. Next base: position 90,334 of record ML377374.1, on the reverse strand, counting down.
GAGTATTTTTGATACATTTCGATTGGGATTAGTTCCTTAGCATATTATAACGATAAACATCTGATTGTTGGTAGATTTGGAGCACTACGAGGCCGAATTTACAGGCAAGGGCACTGCAGAGTAGTATATTAGTCGGTTTTGAGGTAAGTAACGCTTCCAAACTTGGAACTGAGGGTTCGAAACCCCAAACTATTTTATATTTGATGTTAACTAAGGTGACGCACTTGCCAAGTGACGGGCATGCGGGCGTTTACCGAATATATGTAGCCTGGCTCATCCCATGGCACTGTTTAATGGTTATTTCAGGTTGATATTTGTACTGTGAAGGTGGTATTACCTTGAACGCAATAGAAATTAGGCTAAGTATAAATGTTAAGGCTTCACGCCGATATGTTCAGACCGGAACGGTCGATTATTGCTATCTCTATATGTGATTATTGTTGTCATGTAGTCAGTCCTGTTAAAGTATATGTTTCATGCCTCAATATCGTAAGTTGCTAGTTTATTCTATATTATCATTGCTTTGGGCTGATTTTCATATGTTAGAGCATTGTGAGTGAGACTGGAAGGTACTGACTGAGTGAGGCTTGGAGCCTGGTTTTGAGACATTTATGAGATCGGACTGCACATGGCAGCGATCCTGGAATCATGCCTTCGTTGGCTTGATATAGCGCTTGGGCTGAAAGGAGCCCCTCCGGAGTCTTTACACCTCGAGTGAGCGCACAGATATTGAGGGATGGATTTCCCTGGACAAGGATCTTGTCCGAGTATTATGTTCCGGAGATGGATCTTCTCCGTGGGTCTCATGTTCCGGAGATGGATTTTCTCCATGGGTCTTATGTTCCGAAGATGGATTTCCTACGTGGGTATTATGTTCCGGAGATGGATCTTCTCCGTGGTAGCTGGATCAACCTTTTTCCTCAGTACTAGGTGACAATGTCACTTGTATTTATGTAATATCCGGGATGGACTTCCCTGGGCCGAGAGGCCGTAGTCTAGTACTGAGTGGACCACCTTATGAGAGTTTGATTACTTGAGTATACATCATTCTTGCTTCTATATGAATTCATGCTAGGATGCAGAGTTATAGACATATGTTGATGCATCGTGTTTATTTTATGATATATTATTGTCATGTCCGAGTTATATACTGTTGTTCGAATTATCGGAGGTTTAGTCCGTCACCACCTCTCATCCCGTAGTTTGGTTTCGTTACTACTGAGTTGGTGTACTCACATTACCCCCTGCACCTTGTGTGCAGATCCCGGTACAACGGGATTCAGCTCTGGTCAGTGAGTAGCAGCAGTTTCATCAGAGTTGACGAGGTACCAGTTGGCGACCGTGATCTCGTCTTCTCTTCCTTTTCTACCGTCGTATTTATTTTCAGACTATGTTGGTCATTTTTTTTTTTTTTGTATTAAGTATTAGCAGCTCATGACTGTGTGACACTGGATCCGGGGTTTGTAGGATTTGGGTTTTGAATTTCATAAACTGGTTTCCAAATTTTGATTTATTATTATTTTTATCCACAGACTTGTTAAGAAGGATATTTTATTGGAGATTGTATTTAGTTATATAAAATGGGTGGCTTGCCTGGTTCCATGACAGGCGTCATCACAACTCCAGAAATGGGTCGTGACATCAGCCGTGCAATCGACGGCTCCGTGCCTTTCCCTCTCTTGAGGGTACCGGTTTAGACTCTTTTGGAAACCCCGACTCTGATATTAATTCTTTATCCATCATGTCTAAACCAAGTATGGGTTAGAACACTATCCGCGTGATAACTCTCTAAGAAAAACCTTGTCCAAAGCCCATCGGGATTTCCATAATCCCAACGGGCATAATCATGATATGTGCATTATTTGAAGAAAACGTGTTGATATGCTAATCATTAATGTGTAAATAGTCGAATCCAGAGGGGGAAGGGCTAACTTTATCTGTTTTGTAGAAATGAGGCACGAAGTCCCAGGTTCGGCATGGTTCGAAGTATCCCACCTTTGTTTCTAGATTGGTGAGAAAATCTCTCGCCAAGAGACAAAAACCATGTGAAAAGAGTTCTCGAGAATTTACCTTCTTTGCTAGACATTCAGCCAAACAATGTACTGATTGAGGCCGCTAGTATGTTCTGGGATGAGAAGATGGCCGTTTTACATTTCGGTGACATAGAAATGACTCCCTTTCTAGAGAAAATAGGAGGCTTTGCTGGGCTTCCCTGGGATACCCCTGGTCTGTTGGTACCAAAAAATTGCTCTTCGCGAGGCTTTCAAAAAATGATGGGTTTAGAAGGAATGATGAGTTAGTCTGCCTGAAGAAGTCTTACATACCATTTGATTTCCTTTATGAGCGTTATGGGCACAACAAGTCCTACCGTCTTTATCATGATGAATTTTCCATCACCTCTCTGGATTAGACTCATCGCTGGGTTTTTGTGTTCATCGTCTCTTTTCTGGGGATTCTGGTATTCCCAATACAAGGAGAAAGGATCCACACTCGCTTAGCTATGGTTACTAAGACCCTAATGTAAGGAATTGATGTACAGACTTACACTATCGCCTCGATCATTGTAGCGGAGATATACCGAGCCTTGGACCGTTGCAAGAAAGTATATAGACATTTTGAGGGTTGCAATCTATTACTACAAATATGGCTGTTGGAACACCTTCAAAGAGGACAATACCATCAAGAATTTCCGCGGCGACCATGGAATGACCACATAGCTTTTCACCATCCGAAAAGAATGATTTTTATCCCGGATAGGTTTGCACAACCAGGAAATGTTGTGGGCTGGAAACACTTCTTTAGCAATTTGACTGACGACAAGGTCCATTGAATGTTCGAGTGATTCTTTATTAGAGAATTCATCATCAGGTCAAGATATGTTCCTCATCTAGTGCTAATTGGATTAAGGGGTATCTATCTTTATGCTCCTATCAGAGTCATGAGGCAAGCTGGGAGGAAACAGGTCATACCACGAGTCTCCAAGATGGTTCATTACAAATCATAATTCCAGGGTAATGCCATTCCATTCAAGTGAGAGGCACAGCACATGTGGCATCAAAAGATCATTGTGGAAAAGGATACCATCGAGCCAAATCGGTATCATGCCGGCCATTTGTATTTCTACCCGTCATGGTTGGTCGATGACATATCATGAGAAGTCAATCTAGGGATTGATTTGAGAAATAGGGTCATAGACGACGCTGCTGAGGTGCAAGTCAAATACAGGAGGTTACGCAAAAGGATTTTTGAATCTGAGGTCAGACATTTAGAACAGCACAAAGTGGACATGGAAGCAATCAATGAATGGAGATGAATCGCTACCAAATCAACAAAGAGGTTGGAATATTTAGAGCAGGGTTTGATGGAGCTTGAGGGGAAGATGAGGAAAAGGGTCGTGTATTGTCAGAATGCAGAGGGCAATGAAGGAGGACATCTAGCAAGGGCATATCTGCTGCTGGACATGCGCGGCCTAGGGAATCTGATCGATGGGGCTAAGAAGGCCAAGCTTGGAGAAGGTCCCTCTGGGGCTGAGTAGATTAGAATTGATATTTACTTGTCTTTTTGAGTCGTTTTAGAATTCGATTGTAATAAGGCAAATGCCATAACTTCTTATAATTATTGTCGTTTTAGTAGAGATTTGGGCTATTTATCATATTAATGAAATGACGCCATTATCGACATTGAGTTTCTCCAAATCTATATGTTGTTAGGCCTACCTCAGGCAAAATGAGGTCCCCCAAATTAGGACGTGAATTTATAATACCGCAATACATGTTTAAATACTGCAAATATCCTTTCAAAACTCCCTACTGACTCGTTTACCTTTTTGCTTTTCTTTGTTTTGATTATTCCCATCCCCTAAGGTTGGTTCGTGCATACTGGCATCATCAACATATCATACCAAATCTAGAGGTCCTCCACCTCCTCCTCCACCAAGTGATTCTAAAAGCAAGGGAAAAGCTAAGATAGACGACATGAGTGGTATCAGGAAAGACAACGCTACACATGTAGAGAATGTTGAGACTTTAGATGGTCGGAGTACTCCGGCACAGAATGATTTGGTTTTACGGTTGGAGCAGAAGATACTGGATTACAAGGGGAACTTGAGCAGGTCCGTAACTTGGCAAACCTTTCCCTTACCTTGAACGTCCCAGACATCAACCAACAAAACGCGCAAAACCCAGCGCCTCCTCAAAACACACAAAACCGGCATCCGCAAAATCCTCCCGCGCCTCATCAATACACCACGCTTCCCCAAAATCCTAATCCTCCACCGGTACCAACTCCTCCTCAGCACCAACATCATCCAATCCAGTACCCACAAACTACCACCTACCATACTCCTCAAAACACACCACAACCTACCCCTGATCCGTAGAACTCAACCAATGATCACCACTACACCCAAATCCCTGGAATCCACCAAAATAACCCCATATATGTTGAAAATCTACCTCACCCTTCACAACAAACCCCATACACACCAGAATCTGCCGAGAAGGACCTGCTCATCAAGAATATGTCAGAGGAACTTAAGAATCTTACAAGTCGAGTCCAAGGCGTTGAAGGGGGTAAAGGCATTGAGGGTTTGAACTATGAAGATTTGTGTATTCAGCCGGACGTAGAACTGCCAGAGGGTTACAAACCTCCCAAGTTCGAAATGTTCGACGGAACAGGTGACCCAAAGGTGAATCTGAGGACATACTGCGACAAGCTTGTAGGGGTTAAAGATGAAAGAATCCGCATGAAGTTATTCATGAGGAGCCTCACCGGAGCTCCCTATCCTGGTATATTAGCCAAAATCCAAAGAAGTGGGTTAACTGGGTAAACATGGCGTCAGATTTCATGGATCGGTTCAGATTCAACATAGAGAATGCACCAGATGTCTTCTATATCCGGAATCTCAAGAATAAGCCAACATAGACTTTCTGCGAGTATGCTACTCGGTGGAGATCGGAAGCTGCAAAAGTAAGGCCGACATTGGAAGAAGAGCAAATAAACAAATTCTTTGTCCGAGCCCAGGATCCGCAATATTATGAGAGGTTAATGGTTTTTGAAAATCATAAATTCTCCGACATCATCAAATTGGTAGAAAGAATATAAAAAGGAATTAAAAGCGAGATGGTAACCAATTTTCAGGCATTACAATCTACCAACAAGGCCTTGCAGTCAGGAGGCATATCCAAGAAGAAGGACGTAAGGGCCGTGATGGTAGCCCAAGGTCTGAAATCTCCTCTCGCATACCAAGCACCTCCACCCACATATCAGCCTTCACCTGCCAGATATCCACAACCCGCCTCTACTTACCATAGTTATAATACCCAGCGAGCATATTACCACTCTCCACCGGCTCGCCAAAACTATCAGAAACCTAGACCAAATTTTGATCCCAGACCACCCAGACAATACAAATGGGCCCAACTTGGTTTGATGTTGAATTCCAAGTGCTCGACATATCCGCCTCATACATTCTGCTATTGGGACCACCTTGGATACACGCTGCCGGGGATGTAGCGTCTACTCTGCATCAGGCTGTGAAGTTTGAATGGAACCATCAGGAGGTGATCATTCATTGAGACGGGAGTAACCCCATTTACACCAACCAGACTGTTTTAGTCGTGGAAAATAGAAGGAAGTTGGGTGGAGAGACTTACCATCACACTGAGCATGTTAATGCAATTGAGAAGGACACGTGGCGGAGTAGCAAAATAGAGAGCATATTGGCATGGGCAGGATATGAACCTGGTAAAGGGATCAAAAAGAATCTCTAGGGTATTTCCAAACCAATACAGTTAAAGCGTCACAGTACGGCCTTTGGACTAGGATATCAGTCCACTTGGCATGAGTATCAAAACTGGTCGCCACCATGGCGCGGTCCTTATTACCCTCTCGAGCAACCAATACCACATTTGAGCCAATCCTTCCATCAGGCTGATATGATGTGGGGATATGAAGAAGATGAAGTGCTAGCTGGTTTGAGGAATCTATTCTTAGAAGATGAAGACATGGATTGCAGTGTAATAGTTGAGGAGGAGGAGGAGGAGGAGGAGGAGGAGGAAGAGGAGGAGGAAGGCCTCGTCATCCAGATAGTAGAGAAGGGAGTCGTTCCCAGGAACTGGACAACCACACCATCAAGGGCCCGCCGAGTCCCGGGATAGCCTGGCTACTAGTGTCATTTATTTTTGAAAACAATCCCTTTGAGCATTTTAAAACATTTTGAATCATTAAAATTGCTTTTGTCTAACATTTTGATACTTATCAATGTCTTGTTATTTTATTATTTATTACTATTCTTTATATTTTTCTCTCTACAACATTACTATTTCTTATCTTGATGAACCAACGACTGTGACATGTAATGAGACAACGCGACATAAGGATAGTAACTCGGAAGAGATAGAAGAAGAAGATGTAATACCTGAGGATATTGTCAGAGAAATTGAGAATTTTGAGAAAAAGCCTAAGTCCAACCTGGACGAAATTGAGATAGTCAACTTGGGAGATCCCGAAACAATCAAAGAAACTCGCATAAGCATTCACCTGTCATCATCAGAAAAAGAAGAGTACACTCATTTCCTTAAAGAATATGAAGATATTTTTGCATAGTCGTATAATGATATGACTGGGTTGAGCACCTCCATAGTGGCTCATAAGCTACCTACCAATCCGACGTGTCCGCTGGTAAAGAAAAAGCTCAGAAAGTTCAAGCCAAATATGAGTCTGAAAATCAAAGAGGAAGTCACCAAGCAGATCAAAGCTAAGGTTCTCAGAGTGGTTGAATATCCGACTTGGTTAGCCAACATTGTGCCAGTTCCGAAGAAGGATGGGAAAGTTAGGGTGTGTGTCGACTACCAGGACCTAAACAGAGCATGTCCCAAAGATGATTTCCCACTACCAAACATACACATATTGATCGACAACTGCGCCAAGCATGAACTCCAATCCTTTGTGGATTGCTTCGCGGGTTATCATCAGATCTAGATGTATGAAGAAGATTTCGAGAAAACAACTTTTATTACACCATGGGGAGTATACTGCTACAAAATGATGTCGTTTGGTCTGAAGAATGCTGGGGCCACTTATATGAGAGCCATGACAACTATTTTCCACGACATGATACACAAGGAGATAGAAGTATACGTGTATGACGTCATCATCAAATCCAAGAAGGGTACAGATCATATAGCAGATTTGAGAAAGTTCTTTGATCAGCTTCGAAGGTATAATCTGAAACTGAATCCCGCAAAATGTGCCTTTGGAGTTCCTGACAGAAAGTTGTTAGGATTCATCGTCATCCACCGATGAATTGAGCCAGATCCATCAAAGGTCAAGACTATCCAAGTGTTACCGCCACCAAATAACAAAAAAGACGTAATGAGTTTCTTGGGGCGTCTCAATTATATCAGTAGCTTCATAGCACAATCAACTGTAATATGTTAGCCTATTTTCAAAATGTTGAAGAAGGATGCAGCAACCAGTTGGACTGAAGACTGCCAAAAAGTTTTTGACAAAATCAAAGAATACTTGTCCACACCACCAGTCCTAGTCCCGCCAGAGCCTGGTAGACCACTGCTACTCTACCTCTCCGTATTAGTGGAGCTTTCGGTTGTGTCTTGGGAAAACATGATGAGACGGGAAGGAAAGAACATGGCATATATTACCTGAGTAAGAAGTTCACTCCCAATGAAGCACGATATTCTCTGCTGGAACGCACTTGCTGTGCTCTGAACATGGATAGCCCAGAAACTGAGGCACTAATTTTGTGCCTATACCACATCTCTCATATCAAGGATGGATCCCTTGAAGTACATATTCCAGAAGCCCATGCCTACAGGGAAGCTAGAAAAATGGCAGATATTGTTGAGTGAATTTGACATTGTTTATGTGACTCAGAAGGCGGTTAAGGGACATGCATTTCATCTTGCAGAAAATCCTATAGGAGGAGAATACGAACCACTAAAAATGTATTTTCCTGATGAATAAGTGTCATTAGTAGGAGAAGATATTGCTAAAGCCTACGAGGGGTGTAGAATGTTCTTCGATGGGGTTGCAAATTTCAAAGGAGTGGGTATTGAAGCCGTTTTGGTGTCAGAAACCGGTCAACATTACCCGGTGTCCACAAAACTCTTTCCGTGCACCAATAATGTGGCAAAATATGAGGCTTGCATATTGGGGATCAATTTGGCCGTTGACATGAATATCCAAGAATTGCTGGTAATTGGTGATTCGGATCTGCTGATACATCAGGTGCAAGGAGAACGGGCTAAAAAAAATACCAAAATATTAACATATCTATATCATGTACAAGAGATGATGAAGATGTTCACGAAGATAGAGTTCAGACATATCCCGGAGTACTTGGCAAAAGGAGAGTACCCAGAGCATGCATATCATACTCAGAAACGCACACTCCGGAGATTGTCCAACCATTTCTTCTAGAGTGGAGGAATTTTGTATAGAAGGACTCCAGACCTAGGGCTATTACGGTGTGTTGATGCCAAGGAAGCTTCCAAACTGCTTGAAGATATACATGTTGGAACTTGAGGACCACATATGAATGGTTTCGTTTTAGTCAAGAAGATACTTAGAGCAGGATATTTTTGGATGACTATGGAAACAAACTGCATCAGGTATGTCCAGAAATGTCATCAGTGCCAAATACACACACATATGATACGGGTGCCTCCAATGAACTTAATTCAACAAGTTCACCTTGGACTTTTTCCGCCTGGGGAATGGATGTCATTGGACCAATCGAGCCTGCCGCTTCAAACGGGCACAGGTTCATTCTAGTGGCCATAGACTACTTCACAAAATGGGTTGAAGCTGCATCTTACAAAGTTGTAACCAAGAAAGTCGTCGTAGACTTTGTCCGAGATCGTATTGTTTGCCGATTCGGGGTCCCAGAATCCATCATCATAGACAACACCGCCAATCTCAACATGACTCGATGAAAGGTATGTGTGAGACCTTCAAAATCAGGCACAAGAATTCTCCAGCATACCAGCCCCAAATAAATGGAGCCATGGAGGCCGCCAATAAAAACATCAAAAAGATATTGAGGAAGATGGTAGAAAATCACAAGAAATGGCACGAGAAATTACCGTTTGCTTTATTGGGATACCGTACAACAGTCCGCACATTAACCGGGGCAACTCCCTATTTTCTGGTCTACGGTACTGCAGTTGTCATTCCCACCGAGGTAAAAATCCCTTCCTTGAGAATTATACAAGAAGCTGAACTCAGTGATGCAGAGTGGATAAGGAGCCGCTATGAACAATTAGCTCTCATTGATGGGAAAAGAATGAATGCAGTATGTCATGGTCAACTTAAGCAGAACAGAATGTCCAGAGCCTTCAACAAAAGGGTCAAACCTAGACAGTTCGCACCAGGGCAGCTGGTGCTAAAATGAATCTTTCCACATCAGGATGAAGCCAAAGGAAAATCCTCACCCAACTGGCAAGGACCCTACATGGTTCACAAAGTACTAACATGAGGAGCCCTCATACTCGCAGAAATGGACGGAGAGATTTGGCCAAAGCCTATCAATTCAGATGCAGTCAAAAGATATTATGCTTAAGCTATTTACATTTATTCGATCTGATGTAACTAAACTACGCTTGACCTGATTCCTGTTTAAGAGGGGACACATAGGCAACCCTGTGGGTTCGGTCACAATTCAATAAAATTTTCATTTTCCCCACAATCAGAAACTGGGGCAGAATTTTGAGGAGGACCCTCAAAATTCTATGGCAAGGAAGTTGCAATGTCTCTAAAAGTGTCGCAGTTATTGGCTCATCTAATTCATTTGACATTGCATATTACTATGTTTTAAATAACTATGGATGCATATATTTCGAAAACTTTATTTTATGAATATCCAGATGCTACCCATGGTTACTCGAGAAGGATTTTAATGCGGAGCAAAGCAACGCAAGCAGGCGGAGGCACGAACCTACCTTCCCTGTAAAACTCACAATTTTTCTTTGGATGCAGGAACAAGAAATAGCCGCAAATACGTGCACGCCTCAGAACCACCATCTTCATAATAACAAAGCTGCCAAGCGCAAACATATCCCTTGCTAAGAAATACTCTGCTCCTACTTATTATCTGTTCATTGCATAAGACTAAGCGTTGTCTCCATCTTGCATGAGGCTAAGCCTTGCCTCCTCAATTGCATAAGGCTAATCCCTGCCTTCCCCTTGCATGAGACTAAGAGTTGTCTCCGTCTTGCATGAGGCTAAGGCCTGCCTCCTCAATTTCATAAGGCTAAGCTCCGCCTTCCCCTTTCATGAGACTAAGCGTTATCTCCATCTTGTATGAGGCTAAGCCCTGCCTCCTCAATTGCATAAAGGCTAATCTCTGCCTTCCCCTTGCATGAGGCTAAACATTGTCTTCATTATTTGCATGAGGCTAAGCCCTGCCTCCTTAATTGTATAAGGCTAAGCTCTGCCTTCCCCTTGCATGAGACTAAGCGTTGTATCCATCTTGCACGAGGCTAAGCCCTGCCTCCTTATTTGCATAAGGCTAAGCACTGCCTTCCCCCTTGCATGAGGCTAAACATTGTCTCCATTCTTTGCATGAGGCTAAGCCCTGCCTCCTTAATTGCATAAGGCTAAGCTCTGTCTTCTCCTCGCATGAGACTAAGCATTGTCTCTATCTTGCATGAGGATAAGCCCTGCCTCCTTATTTGCATAAGGCTAAGCACTGCCTTCCTCCGCATGAGACTAAGCATTGTCTCCACTCTTACACGAGACTAAGCATTGTCTCCCCTCGCATAACCACAAATGCTGCGATATTCAAAAACCTTGCACTATTCTCTACCACGGGGCTAAGCTCTGCCCCGATCTTACACAAAGCTCTGTCTTGTATCATTTCAAGCGTCACGTTTTTGCATCTCATAGGCTGAAATATAGCTACCTTTTTTGAAGGCATCATCCTCATAGTCGGAAGACACCATGCTATGACCTGAGGATCTCTCAATGCTGCACATCATTATTCAAAGGCGTCATAGTTCATAGGCACCATCCTCATAGCCCGAGAACATCATTTCATGGCCTGCGAATCCCCTATATCACGATTCATGTCCCGATACGTCATGGTCTAAGGATACCATCCTTATCGTCTAAAGACAACTTTCATGTTCCAAGGGAATTTGCATCATGTTTAATTTCTCGTAGTAATCAATATATATATTGTGCATACATCGTGTTTTGAGTTTGCAGGTGATCCAGGAAGTAACCGTTCTCCTAACGGGAGCAATCTTTACTCCGGTTTCCATTCAACATTCATATCTTGCAATTATTTCAAATGTAACCAACCACTGTCCGTTACCCATTCCCATATGATAACCATTCAAATATCCATAACCATTCCAAGATACATCCATTTATGATCCCGATATCGTCCTGTCCAGAAAAGCCTCTCCGTTCCTGCAACAACTCCATCGGTTTATTCCACCATTGGATCCAAAACTATACATGGACTGAAACCTGTAAAACCAGGGATATGTAGGCAAATCAAAAACTAGGGTTCAACCTATATTTTTCAAAATCACCCCATTCAGTCAAAATTGATCATCATTTCTTTACCCAACAACTCTTTCATCCTTCTCGGGTAAAGAGGCGCAGTTGTTGATACCCAATTTTTCCCATATATATATATATATATATATATATATATACACACACACACATCATCATCATCATCATCATCATTTTGATTTATAAGCACACACAAGTATTTTTCACATTTCTTCATAATTTTTAAAGGCTTTAAATCAATTTATTTCTGCATTTTATTATATAAATATCCAATAATTACCCTCCAAATTATTTTTTATGATGATTTAATCATCTAAACTTATCATTTATACAATTATTAAGTTTAAAGTATTTTCAGTGCATTTATTATAATTATATTTGCATTTTAAGGCTAAATTGCACATTTTGCAATAATAGCCCATATGCATATATAATTACATTATTTATGCAGAAAATGACTTTTTATATTTTTATAATGTTAAGTAATTGTTTTTAATCATTTTAGTGTATAAATTATACTTTATTTATTTATTAATTATTTTCATAAATTATATATTTATTAAATATTGGGTATTTAAAATATGGCCCAAAGCTTACCTATTTTTCGGACCTAAACTACCCAGACCTTGGTCCAATAACCCCATGACAATCCTAAGTGACCCAACCCAGTCCAAAATCGACCAAACACTTCTCAATTCACAATCGTAGATCAACACTGATCAACGGCTCACAATACCTTTCCCCCTTCTACTTATATGCACTTACCCTAAGCCCTAATCCTTATTTCCTCTTCAGCCGCCACCTTCAAACACCTCTCCCCCTTACAGAAACCCTAGCTGCCTCTCAAAAAACCTCTCTTAATCCGCCTCAACCATGGATTTTTCCATGATTCTCTTACCTTTTGTATATTATATCACCATTTCCTACGATTCTATGTTACCGCCTAGTACTTGGCTAAACATGGAAAGCACTACATCTCAGATTTCGACCATTCCCCTTTGACTACTTGAATCTGGATATGTATCTCGTCCATATACTTCACGACCACGGCTATATGGGTCCGATTTGCCGAGATTTCGGCCAATCTTCGACTTCTGTCAACTAGGGTTTGAATTCTCCTTTGTTTCTTACCGATTCTTAACTGATACTTTTCCTTTTCTATGTTTGAATACTCTTTTTCCTTATGTTTCCCTATTTTCTACTTTATTCTTTTCCTTAAATTTGACTCTAAATGATTTTTGGTATTGTTTGTGTGTTTTCCTGTTGATTTACTGAACCTTTTGATTTATGCCCTAAAACCGTTTCTAATTGATTCTGGAATATTTTCTTTCTCTCTTATTTGCGTCCGAATAATTTTTTTTCATGTTTATGGGTCCGATTTCTACCCTATATAAACCCCTCACATTCCCCTTTAGGAGGGACTCTCTTTTGGGAATCACTATAGCCTCACTAGATTTAAAAGCTTTACTCTGATATTTCATTCTATACTCTGGTTTTGGGCCGGCTGAAAGCCAAGACCATTTAGTTCTGAGATCTTGCTTCTCGTTGATGTTCAAAATATTGTGGACTTTTGTTCTTTCTTGCATTTTCGTTTAATTGGTAAGTCACTTGACTTTTTGCAGTTTCATCCTTACGTATCTCTAGTTTGCATGTGTTCTTACTTCTGAATTCATGGATTAATATGTTTCTGAGTTATGTTTTAGCATCGCTCTGTTAACTTTATATGTGTTTTTAAGTCTCTTTAGCATTTACCTGCTTCTAATGCTACTAGTTCTGAAATTATCTACCCCTAGCCTGGGTAATCTGAATCTTCCTAAGATTTGCTCAGCTAGTGTATTGACTCATGGGTGTTCATGAACATGTTTACTTACTTTGTCCTGAATCCCTGTAATAGATGCCTCACATTTGTATTAACCCGTATTAATACCTTCATTATTAGTCATAATTTGCCTCTCTGCTATTGTGTCACTCAACATGATCACTCGACCCCATATCCATCTAGTATTTGCTTGTGATTTAAAACAGTTGTCTCAGCATGTTTGAATTGTTACTTTATGATGTTAGGATAAATCATTGATACAACTGGATCCTCTTTAGTTAATTAGGCCATTATGGCAATGCTTGAATGCCTATATATGCTACTTGACATGATTTTACCTTCCACTCTGTAGTAATAGTCTTGCATATGTGTCTTAATTTGTGATTGTGATCTTATCCCTCTGCTAACATGATGCCCTGTTCTTTCTATGATTATTTGGCTCATCACAATGTTGTCCTGTTCTCTTGGTAATAATACTAGGCTGTGTACTTAGCATAATTCAACCATGTTTCAACCTGTTTAATACTTTGCACCTGTGCATAATGATCTTTGTTAATCCTGCAAACATGTTCTTTTCTCAACTTTTTTAGCATGTGACTGCCTCTGTGCTAAGTGTTGAATCTGTTTCTCAGTTTCTATTAAGCTTGCTTTTTAAAGTTCTGTGATTTGTTCAACTGTTTGCTTTGTATGCTAAATTTGGTCGTGTCTGTTTAAATCCCTCAATTCCTATTTCTCAACTTTGGTCCCCTCTTTCACTTGTTTCTCGAGCTCTTTAAATCCCTATTCTTAGCCGGCTGAAATCCAATGCTACTTAGGTTCTGTCTTTGACCTCCCTAGTGTGAGCACTGCTCAGGGTTCATTCGACCCTTGAACCCTCACACACTAGGGCCTTGGTTCTACACGCTTAAATCTATTTTATACCTACTGAGTGAATCACTTTATTCCTGGTTGCCTTTTGTCCATGAAGATGTAGTTTTTAGGCTGTTATGAACCATTAGAATGAAGGCCTGGCCTGGCCGGGTGTATCTTTGGTCCTGTTGTAGGCTTCCCTATAGTTATTCTACTTTGTAATTTATTTCATTCATTCTGGGTCTGTAATAATTCTTGTAATAATATTTTGGGGTATTAGTAAAATTGGGAAAGGGAGTTTTATCTTATACTTGCATTGAAATGGGTAGAAATCCTGCCCATAGGTATTCTATTTTGCTCAAAATGTGTTTCTTTGCTCAAACATGTTCAGTTATTATAGAAATCTTGCCTATAAGTATCCTACTTTGCTCAAATGTGTGTTAGAAATCCTGCCTATAGGTTCTTTATTTGGTTCAAATGTGTTCTGCTTTTACCTGTTAGAAACCATGCCTATAGGATATTGAATGATTAATATCTCAATGTGCGCATAGGATTCTGTTTACACGCTGCTTAATCTACAAATCAGATGCCATGCCTATAGGATCTAAAAATCAGTTTTAATTATAAAAATCATGCCTATAGGATTTAAATTTAGTTTTAATTATAGAAATCATTCCTATAGGAGCCAAATCAGCTTTAATTGCGACTATAGAAATCCTGCCTATAGAGTCTAAAATCAGTCTTAATTATTGCCATGCTCGTTTCTTTAAGAGTTTTCAACATTGTGCTGATTATCATTATTAGAAACCATGCCTATAGGACTCGATTAAGCAGTTATGAACATATTTTTGTGATTACCGTTGTTAGTTACTCTGCGAATCACCTAGACATCATGCCTATAGATTTAGTCTATTACGCTTATAATCAGTAGGCAACTATGTAGGCTTTAGAAATCATATTAAGAAATGGCTTTTACATATAAACTGCCTGCTCATTAATTCAGTGTCACATAGAGATCCTGCGTATAGGGTTTTGCTACCATAACTTATTAACATCTGCAACTGACAATGTTAATTAGTTTGCGTGCATTTGTTGTCTAAGTGCGGAGGCCAACTTGAGCCCTTATTTTCCTATACATGAAAGTCCAAATTGTTTTGTATGTCGCCTAGTTTTCTCATTTTTTAGCAACCTAAGTTATGTCTAGAACCACCAGAGATAGAGGTCCAAATGCCTCATGTACCATAGGTGCAGGACGGGTAGTGCACGCATAGAGTACGATTTAGAATCAACTAATATGTTTTAGGTAAACAACTTAAAGATAGTAATCGGGTAGCAGGAGATGATAGTCTGTGCCCACTGAATAATATGAGTAACGCCTCGCCTCGAGGGAGTTACGAAGTATTATTTATGTTGAACAGGGTGATCCTTTAGGCTAAAAAATTTAGGACCCCCCCCCCACCTTTGTTTTAAAGTCAATCATTTTATTTGTTTTGCCCAATTTTGTCTATTCTCTTTTACTTAGACTAATTCATATAATTTGTGTTCGGGCGGGACTCGCCATTGTGGACCTCGAGGAGTGCCTAACACCTTCTCCTCGAGGTAATTTGAGCCCTTACTCGATCTTTGGTGACGCGACTGGTAAAACCAGAGTTATATGCAAATAGGTGCCCTAACGCACCTTAAATCCATTAGGTGGCGACTCTCTCTTTTAACACTCTTCCTTAAAAGAGTTATCACGTGTCGAAACCCGATTTCATGAGAAAAAGGGGCGCGGCAGATCTTATTATAAGTATTTCTCTTGATTGCATAGCTAACTGTTTCATATCAAAAAAAAAAAAAAAAGGAAAGACTGAATACTGGTCAAACTGATTGAAAACTTATATACAATCAAGCATGTACATCTAGGTGGTGCGTTTATATAAAAATCTTTTTGAAGTTTTCAGATGAGGAAGATCCATATATTTGATGGGCCAAATTAAAGATATGTATTTGTTGGTGTGGGTATAATTTGCCATGTGACGATGGATTGACCTCATCAATCAATATTGTATAGTTCATTAGCTTTTATACCTTTTCGTTATGGGACTCTATATGCGGACCTCCTCTTTAGAGATTCCATTGTTCTTATTTCAGCTAGTTGGTTTGGTGATTAGATTTCTCTTATTTGGTCCTTTACATGTGTTACCCTCATGCAGCTGGTGTCCAAGATTATCAATTCATCAGTCGGAATCATCAACCAAAGCTAAAGGATGTCAGACAAGCCATGTGGCAAAAAGTCAGTTAGGATTCAATAGTACTTTATATAGATATGGGTAAAAGTATAAATATAAAAAAAAATTACGGGCTTACGATTTATCCGATAAGAAAATTGAGTAATCCTCCCCCAAACTCTTAAGCCGTTAATTATAAATATCAATCCGTTCACCAACCATTATCCCGATAACCTAATACTAATAAGTCATCGGTTTGATTCGGTTAACAATTACAATTTGGTTTTGGACAGCCATACCATAAATGCACACAACTTACCTATCCCTTTGGCTACTTTTGCTTTTTTCTTTTGGCTTTTGGAAAAAAAGTTATCTATTGAAAGAATATATTTGATAGAAACTGTTTAAGAAATTTTATGAGTTTTTCAGGTACAAGTTTTTAAAAAGAAGTTACTTTTCAAACAAGATAAAACTTAATAACAAACCAAAAGAAACTAACATAAACAATGAGAAGAACTACACCTCCGAGTGTCATTTACTACATACTTCTAACATCTTTTTAAGTGGAATGTGATGTGTGTAGACAATAAATTGTGTCGAGAAAATAAAATCAGGACCGAAAAATATTTCAACAATCGTAGTATTTTATTTCAAATATTTGAGTGTTACAATCTCTATGAATCCTCTTATTCTTCTTTTCAACGGTAATAAAAGAGCCTCCGAGCTCAATCTTGAATTTTATTTTATTTTAATCCAAGTGCTTGAAGCTTGATCTTGATCGTGACGTATTGTTAATCCAAGGGCTTGCAGTTTGTTCTTGAATCTTCGTCTCGATTTTTTAATCCTTAAAACACTTGAATGCTTGTAGCTTTTTGAGAAATCCACAACGTTTGATCCACAAGCTCCCTCTTGCTTCTTGTTATAACTTCTGGTGTCTTTTTCTGAGTTATGAAGACCCCTATTTATAGTTGTGGGAGGGAAGAGTTATGATAAGAACAAACGCATTCCGACCAATCAAATTAAAGTGTGACAAGGCCATGTTTGATTGTCCAGAACATATCACTCACACACGTGGCATGGTTTCATTGGCCTTTTGATGTGACTTGGCATGCCTTGTCATTTTGACACGTGGCATGATCTCGTTGACTATTCCATTTGACTTGGCGTGCCACGTCATTTGACACGTGGGCACCAAGCGGTTCCCCTAGGAAGATGATATCTTGGGCTTAATGAAGTGGATTCATCACTTTAGTCCAATTAACTGGGCTAGTCCAATGGATTAAGACTTATTTATTTAATCTATATATGTTCGACTTATATAACTAATCCAATTATATTAGCCCAATAAATTTATTTGAACTAATATATCTTGAATTTAAAATATAGTACAAATTATTTTACGGATTTAATTTTAATGAAATTTATATGTCTACAAATTCCCCTATTTCAAGACTTGTCGAAGTATAAATTTTAAGGACTAGACTTTGAAGTATTTGTTGAAGACAATTCGTATTTTCCTTGGAATGGCTTTGTGAGTGTCTCTTCTTAATTTTGAAGTATTAGTTGCATTCTATCTGGACCAAAATAGTGACAGATTACATTTGCCATAATTAATCTTTTAACTAACTTTCTCTTTTACTTAAGCACAAATATTAAAAATATATTTTAAATGCCAAGTAATCTTAGTCAAAGTGATGCTGCAAGACTTCAAAATTGACCCCTTAATGGAGCACATAGTTGATCTACTACACGTGGCAGTTGCTAGAACATATGAATTCATCACAATGTGTAGAATTGTATCACCATAATTTTTTAATTCAAGCAGTACTCTGAAATACGTCTTTCCTTCTCCCGACTACCGTTGTTAATTTGAGTAGGAGTCAAATTGTGGTAGCCCAGTTCATGTTGGAAACTAACTGTGACAACCGCCTTTAACACTGATCCCACATCGGGAATTAATTCTCAATAGCCTACTCTAATCATCTATATAAGGTTTCACTTTCTTCAACTAACGATCATCAATTTTTAGTTTCTTTGACACCTAGTGAAGTATTACCAAAGGTAATTTCTTTTTCTATTCTTATGCTTTTCTTCTTTTGTCATTTTTTTCTTTTTAGATATAACTTCGTAAAATTACGAAGCTTATTATAAGTTTGAGACAAAGACCTTTAAAAGTTTACAATGAAGACATTTAAAATTCGTGGCAAAGGTCCATAAAAGTTCGTGTAAAGATCCTTAAAATCTCGTGGTCAAGATCTTTAAAAATTCACTGTGAAAAACTTTAAAACTTCGCGGTAAAAACCTTTAAAAGAATGCAATGAAGACTCTTAAAAATTCGTGGCGAAGATCCATAAAAGTTCATGGTAGAAATATTTAAAAGTCGGTAGTGGGGACCCTTAAAAGTTTTCCACGAGCACCTTTAAAATTTCAATACGAGCACCTTTAAACGTCCGAAACATACGCCTTTTAAAAGTTCGGAATGAAAACTTTAAAAATCTGAATGCCTTTAAAAGTTCGAGACGAACACCTTTAGAAGTTCGCAACAAAAACCTTTAAAAACTCGAATGCCTTTAAAAGTTCGAGACGAACACCTTTAAAAGTTCGCAACGAAAACTATTAGAAAAAGTTCAACACAGACATCCCTTTTTTTTACGTCTGAGGCGATTTTTTTTACTTATCCATGCTCTCTTTCAAGATTGCGATTGTTAGTCTTCCCTTTTGACTTAGGTACTAACAGATATGTTTTTATGCAGCTTGAACATGGTTTACTTAAGAGACTCATCATCCTCTTCCTCCATGTCCAAGTACCTTGTAATTTCAAATTATTTTATGAGTATTCGCTCGAATAACGTTCCTTTGAGAAATGGGCCGACCTTCATCGTGGAGCCTTATAGCCCTCATCACTTCAATCGTCAATTCGGTTTTTATCAAGACATCCCCAGTTACTTGGATCAGGATTTTTGTGAGTGCTCTTTAAACAAAGGATTGAAACTTTTACGAATTTATGTTTCGTCTAAAAGTAGGTCAAAGGCCACATTTCCCCCTATCATGCCCAAAATGAAGAAGTATGCCTCGTTCGATTATAAGTCTTGGTGGGAAAGAGTGCATGGACACTTCCTTGAAAACCACTTGCAATCTTTGGTGAATATCGTTGGGCCAGTTACTGCAACGCCTTCAGAGATCACGCCTCAAGAGCATAACAGGGAGGTCAAGCCTCCTACTTTAAAATCCAAAGTGGTTGTACCATGCGACATCAAGGGACCTCCATATAAAGAAGTTCAAAAGAAGGGGCCTGTTCAGGCTCATCAAGCTAAAGAGGGTTCCTTTCCATTAGGTTCCGTTGTTCCTACCTCCAACAAACGTCCGTCCCAAAATGAGATGATAGTAGTCATGGAGATCAAAACTACAAGCGGGTAAAGCCATATTCAAACAAACAAGGAGATGCTAATTTGGGTGTAGTCGAGATTACTGACAACAACGGTAGTGCTTCAAGGACCTTGACGGCTATTAAAGAGGTAACGATTAAAACTTTCATATTATTTTTTAATATACAAGCAATTTAACTAACTGTATATCCTTTTCTATGTAGGCAAATGGTATTTACATTTCAATGGCGTCCCACCAAAGCAAGCCCCAAAGTAGTGGAGAATCTGTGGCGGAGCCAGACTCGAGAAAATCACTTCCAATACCTAAGTCAGACCTAGAGGCGACTTCCATTCCTAGTCTTGGAGAAAAATCGGGGCCTAATTTTCACCAACGATCAATACCAACGATGTCTATCTTTGATGGAAGAAAGGTTATCTTGAATCTTCGCAAGGATTTCATTTTGAATGCCTCTGCTAAAATTCATGCCAAACTCAAGGACCTTACCGCAGACAATGCCTCTTCTCTTCAATTCGAGATCCAAGTGATTCTCGAGGATATGGACGGAAAGGGTGTGGATATTTCCCCTCTAAAAGGACTATTGACGTATTCTTTTGAGCTTGCCACTTCATATGACCAGGCACGATTAACTCTTTCTGACAAGGTTGTGGATGTTAAAAAATTAGAGTCATTTTTAAACGCCAAGGAACAGCTTGATCTTGTCTTGATTGAGAAAGGCGAGAAGTTCAGGAAATTGTCTGCCACCAGTCGATCTCTCAAAGAGGCCAAGGAGAAGGTGAAATAGTTAAGATCTTTTAGAGGTGTTGCCAAGAAATAGGTTGAAGAGATTGAATCTAGAGTCTCATCTGCTAAAGAAGAGTACCGTCGATGTTCTGATGTTTCCTTGGCAACTGCTGATGACTTGGCCGACGTGGAGATGAAGAAACAACACCTAGAGGAAACCCTTAAAGACTTAGTCAATTACAATCTGTGTTTAGATTAGTCTATATAGAGTATTTTATTCGCCTCTTTTTTTGCATTTGATTAACTAGCGGCTATTCAGTGAAATGAATACTCTATCCGTTTTACTTTATATCACGCGTTTTCACCAATTTCCCTTTTTTTTTTCTTTGCGGTTCAATATCAATGTGAGGACGTAAAACACATGAGCCATTTGATCTTTTAGAAACTAGGCTTTAAAATCTAAGACATATCCAAAAGTCGGAATCTAACACCTTCAGAATCGCCGTAGGTAATATTTTGAAACCAACTTTAGATTCTACCGCGTTGAAGATTTAAGATTCGTGCAGTCTCACTAAAAAGTTCGTATCTTGGTGTATGAATGTCGAAACCATGAACCGCTTGATTTTATGAAAAATAAACTTCGGGATCTAGGACATATCCAAGATTCAGAATCAAACATTTTGAGAATCGTCCCAGATATTATTTTGAATCTAACTTTAGATTCCGACATGTTGATAGTTTCAGATTTGCGTGACTTCACCAAAACTTTTATATCTTGATGTAGAAATGTCGAAATCACGAACCATTTGATTTTATGAGAACAAGACTTCACTATATAAAACATTTCCAAAATGTAGGATTTAATACCTTAAGGATTGTATTAGATAGTATTTCAAAATCAATATCAGATTTTAATATACTGACAGATTCGAATTGGCGTGACTTTTCCAAAACGTTTATGTTTTGGTATGGAAGCTGATCACAAGACATTTTTATTGCTAACAATCGAAATCCAAGAACTCCATTCTCACAAATATCTTGGGTTCAGGTCTCACTGAATTTGAAACGTTGTGCCCAGGAATCTTTCTTCTTATATATATGTTCCCTTCTAATGCGGATATGAAGACCAACAAACTTGAAGGTTATGCGAACACGAAGACATAGCGGATCCCCAGATTTTGATGCAAATATTATCATCATTTCAATGAAGACACCACTTTACAGTTTGCCCCCTTTAACTCAAACGGGACCAAAGTTTAACAGAAAAATGGTATCTCAACTCGATTTTCAAGTGGTGGTTGAAAGGATTACATTTCATCGTACTTCATTCGAACAATGATTGGGGCACTATGTATCTTTTAAAGTTATGCGACTGAACTCAGAATGAAACTCTAAGATGCCTACGTACCTCGATGAAGAGGATCAAGTCATACGTAGTTTAGAATGGGTCATTTTCTTTTTTTTTTAAATTTTTTAAAATTTTTTTATCTCCTAACTTTTTCCTAGGCCATCTCTTATGAGATTTTCAACCTACCGGTCTCTTTTTTTTATAATGGGTATATCCGTACACAGTTTAGACTCATGCAGGCCAGGAGTGTAGGAACATGCAGTTTAGGCTCATATGTCAAGGAGCGTTCGAACATGTAGTTTAGGCTCATGCGTCAAGGAGCGTTCGAACATGCAGTTTAGGCTCATGCGTCAAGGAGCGTTCGAACATGCAGTTTAGGCTCATGCGTCAAAGAGCATTCGTACATGCAGTTTAGGCTCATGCATCAAGGAGAGTTCGACATGCAGTTTAAGCTCATGCATCAAGGAGAGTTCGAACATGCAGTTTAGGCTCATGTGTCAAGGAGTGTTGCAACTTCAAATAATACTTCTTCAAAAACTTGTCATTGATAGGGCCGATTCTCATGCTGTCACGACCCAAACTGATGGGCCGCGACGAGCACCCGGTATGTTACTCAATCGAGTACCAACGTAACGTATCTTTTGTTTCATTCTATCATAGGTAAATGAAGAGAAGTAAATCATGAGGGAACACAAACTTAACCACATAGGACATACTAGCCTATAAGACTAAAATGATCACTCGTACACTGAACATAGGCCGACAAGGCCGTACAATCTTTCACGTACACGACATATGTCTACAAGCCTCTAAGAGTACATAAATTTCATAAATGTCGGGATAGGGCCCCGCCGTACTAATCAATACACGTCCTAATTATACTGACCACATAAGCAACTCCGGAGCAAATGGAGCGCACCAATACCTTTCGTTGAGCTGATAGCTTACATGGAGGGCTCTCGACCTGTCTATCGGGACCTGCGGGCATGAAACGCAGTATCCCTAGGCAAAAGGGACGTCAGTATAAATAATGTACCGAGTATGTAAGGAATGAAAATCAGTAAACAATAGACATGAGAGAAACATGGAGTAAAAGACTCAACATGTATATCTGAATAGCTCTGTGAATCATTTAATATTATAATGTCATGAATATGAGTATAAATGTCATACCATGCTTGGGTATATGCGTCCATAACATCATCAAGCCTCTGAGGGCATCCCATCATATCATTTCGGTCACTGTGGGCAAATCATCAACATATACCAGCTGATCAGTTAGTGGTGTATATAACGTCGTAAACTTTTCCCANATATATATATATATATATATATATGCGTATATAACGCCATCTAGTCATGAGTTAATGTACATGAATGCAATGCATGAGAAGTACGTCAATAAAATCTTTCAGAGTGTCATAAGACCACTATGCCTTTGATTAATATCATGAAATGAACTTTATCAACTTAGGTATTTTCTGAGACCTATGAACAGATGATAGAGTAATATGACACATGGGGAATCAAGAACATAAGCATCTCTAGTATTTCTATGAATAGAGTCATGTATGGAAATTGTGCATTTGCTCGTTTCATTTGTGTCGTATAGATCATGCAAAAAGAAAGAAGGGATAGTCTTAACATACCTTATACATCTTACTATCATGGTCATGTGGTACCTTGTATGGCACTAGTCCATGAATACGGGGTATTATAGCTTGTACCGTATTTTATCTCCTAAATTGTCAAACTTTGACGAAACTCGTTTTCTTCGATTCAGTTACCCTCTCACCTTCATGAATTTACTTATCACTTGCTTGAAATAGCATAATTCTTATAATCTCAAAATAATCTCATCCCCGAACTTATGTCGATTAACTTACGATGAAACTTTAACATATGAAAATGCGGGATGTAACATCTCATTTCTGAGCTTTCATCAAATTTACTTAGGGCGTACTTTCACATACGGAAACATGGAGTGTAACACATGTCATCTGCATCAACCGGCTTGTAATCCCCACTTGAGTAAGCTTCTTGTACGACATGTGGCCCAGCCTATTTTGGAGTGAACTTCCCTACAGGTTTATAAGAAGTAATAACGGGCTTCGTATGCCAAGGACTTGATCTCCTACTTGAAAGGATCTCAGGCGAACTCTTTTATTGAAGGCGCGAGACAATTGAGCTTGATAACACTCAAGGCTATGTTGAGCTTCCAACCTCTTCTCATCAAGGGCATCCAACTCTGCTAATCAAAGTCGAGCATTTTCTTCATCAGTGATCCCCTCTTGAATAGCCAGTCGTAATGAAGGTATTTGATGCTCAAGTGGAAAGACGACTTCGACTCCATAAACGAGTGAATAAGGAGTCGCTTGTGTTGGCATACGGTGAGTCGTCCTATATGCCCATAGATCTTCTTCCATACGGTCATTCCAATCTCGTATGTATTTGGAGACGACTTTCATTAACAAGTTGCATAGAGTTTTGTTGAATGCCTCAACTAGACCATTGGCGGTAGCATTGTACATCGAAGAGTTAGGTTTCTTGAAGCCAAAGAGATCACAAATCTTGTCCATCAACCTATTATCGAATGGGTTTACGTTATCTGTTATTATGTAATGAGGAATGCCAAAGCGATTGAATATATTTACTCGGATGAAACTTGCAACATTTTCCTTCTTTACCTCCTTAAGAGAAACAACTTCAACCCATTTTGAGAAGTAGTCNGTCGTCCTATATGCCCATAGAGCTTCTTCCATACGGTCATTCCAATCTCGTTTGGATTTGGAGACGACTTTCTTTAGCAAGTTGCATAGAGTTTTTTTGAATGCTTCAGCTAGACAATTGATGGTAGCGTTGTACATCGAAGAGTTACGTTGCTTGAACCCAAAGAGATCACAAACCTTGTTCATCAACCTATTATCAAATGGCTTTCTGTTATCCATTATTATGTAACGAGGAATGCCAAAGCGATAGATTGTGTTTACTCGGATGAAACTTGCAACATTTTCCTTCTTTACCTCCTGTTGAGAAACAACTTCAACCCATTTTGAGAAGTAGTCAGTTGCAACCAAGATGTATAGGTGCCCACCAGAGGACTTTGGCAGTGGTCCAACAACATCTAATCCCCAAGCGTTAAATGGCCAGGATGCAACAGTCGGGTGCAACACTTCAGGAGGTTGATGAATAAAATTCGCATGGAATTGACAAGCCTTGCATCTTCGAGCGTAGTCCAAGCAATCTTCTACCATTGTTAATATCCCATCTTTTTTATTGGAAGTGGAGCTTTGGTCCAGACTGGTGTGACCCACATACCCCAGAAAGTTCCTCTTGCAAAGCTTGGAGTGCTTCTTCTTCCCCTAAACATCGCAAGGGTACTCCCTCGAATGACCTTCTGTGTAGAGTATCTTTGTAGTAAAGGAAGCGAGGTACACGACGATGAATTTCAGTCCTTCTCCTCGGATTTTCTGGAAGTATCCCATAGCATAAGTAGTCGATAATGGGTTGTCACCGTTCTTCTTTCTCAACTTCAGAAATAGTTACAAGATGCTTGAGTTCATTTTCTTCACCTTCAGCCTCATTTCGCGGCGGTACTACCCAATTTTGGCAGACAGTAACTTGCGCTTGATCAGGAAGGGTTAATGATGAAGCTAGGGCAGTTAAAGCATCAGCCTTCTTATTTTCTTTCCTTGGCACATGCTGAATAGTCACATCACCGAGCCACCCCATTAACTTTTTTGCGTAATTATGATATGGACGTAGTTCGGGCTTCTTGACCTTGTAACTACCCAGAATCTGATTGATCACTAACTGAGAGTCGCCAAAGACTTGCAATTGCAACCGCTTCATTTCAACAGCCATTTCAAGCCTAAGTATTAGTGCTTGATACTCAACAATATTTTTAAAGCAGAGTTGCGTCAACGTAAAAGAGTAGGGAAGAACTTCACCTTGAGAAGTGAAAAATACTACACCAGCACTAGCTCCTCCGCGATGTGTAGCACCATCAAAGTACATCTTCCATGGAGGTTGAACTTCAATGAACATTGCGTCCTCATCAGGTAGTTCGTCAGTTAGCTCCCAATGATCAGGTATAGGGTGATCTGCCTAGAAGTCCGCTAACGCTTGTCCTTTTATAGCCTTTTGAGGGATGTACATGATTTTAAATTGTTGAAACTGGAGGTACCACCTTGCTAGTCGATCACTAAGGACAGATTTTGACATCACGAACTTTATGGGATTTGCTCTAGAAATAAGACGAACAACATGAGCTTGAAGTAGTGCTTCAACTTTTGAATGAGAAGACTAGCGCCAAACACAACTTTTCAATTGGCGAATAATTCAGCTCGTTTGGTGTCATCATCTTGCTCAAGTATTGAAAAGAGTTTTCTTTCCCCTCACTATTTTCTTGGGCCAACAACGCTCCAACAGAACTTTCTTATGCCGAAATATATAGTATCAACGGCTTTCCAAGTATAGGGGCTGCTAAAATCGGAGGCTTCATCAAGTAAGATTTAACGCTCTCGAAGGCATTGATACATTCTTGGTCCCATTTGAAAGGGGTACCTTTATTTATAAGGCGACTGAATGGTTGGAACCTCCCATCTAGGTTTGAGATGAATCTCCTAAGGTACGCTAACTTTTCTTGCATACTTTTCAATTCGTGAATATCCCGAGGCTTAGGCATTTTCAATATTGCATCTACTTTGGCTTGATCAATTTCAATCCCTCGATGTCGGACAATGAAACCAAGGAATTTTCCGGAAGTAACTCCAAAGGCGCATTTCAATGGATTCATCCTAAGTTGGTACTTCCGGAGTAACTCAAACACCGTTCTCAAGTCTTTCAAGTGGTCGCCCCTCTTTATCGATTTTACCACCAAGTCGTCCACATAGAATTCGACATTTTTGTGGAGAAGATCGTCAAAATTATTCTGCATAGCCCTTTTATAAATAGCACCAACGTTCTTCAATCCAAAAGACATTGCCCTGTAGCAATAAATACCCTTGGGGGAGCAGAATTCAATAAGCTCTTCATCTTTTGGTGCCATGCGATATTGGTTATAGCCCGACGAACCATCCATAAACGACATTGCCTCATACCCAGTAGTAGCATCGATCATCAACTCTAGAATAGGAAGCGAGAATTCATCTTTGGGACACACATTGTTGAGATCCTTGAAGTCGACGCACATTTTAATCTGGCCATTCTTCTTCCTTACAGGGACAGTACTTGAAACCCACGTTGGGTATTTAAATTCCCGAATAAATCCAGCTAAAATGAGTTTGTTAACTTTGGTTTTAATCAGGGGAACCAAGTCCGGCCTAAAGCGCCTTTGAGCTTGCTTAACAGGACGAGCGCCATTCTTGACCGCAAGGTGATGGGCTGCTACTTTAGGGTCCAAGACATCCATGTCTTTGTAACTCCAAGCAAAGACATCCCTAAACTCCTTTACTAACTCAATATAAGTGCTTTCTTCATCAACTTCTAGTAAAGCGCTTAGATAGGTGGGTCTTGGTTCTTCATCAGTGCCAAGGTTAACTTCTTTTAAGGCATCAACTATTGCCTTCACACGGTGAAACATCATCCAATTTCTCATCCTCCTCCATTAGAGATACACCATCATGCTCGCTTTGTGCAGTAACATGTTACGAAAAACCCACACTTTCTTCGTCTTCATCACGTTCTTTAGTGTAGATCATAGTGTATGGCTTCACTTTCAGCATTTCATCACATGAAACCATGACTTTTGTTTGTCGCTTCATTTTAGAAGGAACAAAAATTTGGAAATCTTTAGCGATCTTCTGAATTTTGGGCGAAGCGGGTTTTCTTGTATTTCGATAATTTCTCTAGAACTTATTCCCCTTCTTTAATGGACCCAATCTCTCAAATACGGAAGTTCTCACAGTTGATTATCCGAGTCGATCAAAGACATAAGACCTGTTAGAAGTGGAAGATTCATCTTCTACAGTGATATAATTATTGCTCGCCCTTCTTATGGAGATGCGCACTGGTGACGGTTGCTTGTATCCCAAACCTTCACGTGGTTGCCTCGTTGCAGCTTCTGATGGGAGCTTCCCTAACTTTGATGGCTCATTGGGATTGTATCCAGCTTTTGCAAATAGCCTGTAAGCGTTAGGATCAGAACCTTCATATGTTCTCTTTGTAAGTGCCACATTCTGCAAATGATTTTGGGCTACAAACCCTGCAAGCGGCTTCGAGGACAACTTTATTGCCTCGATTCATTTTACCAAAAGAGTTAACTCCTTTAGCATGTTAGTTTGGAGATTAGATGATTCACCTTCATCTTTTTTCCTTTTAGGGACATATTGAAGCACATGACTAAATTTCTTGCCATAAGACGTAATATCCTCTCTATGAGATTTATTTTCATTGGGTTGTACCTCCTCAGTAACAGCTTTGGCTTTACCAATAGTCACCTCAGCTCTTTTAGTTATGGTGTAACAACCCGACCGATCGCTTTGAGCATTTTACACTTTGCTCGGTTATTTGAGGGCATGACTAGCTCCATGTGATGTGTTATGACTTACGTGAATTGTCTATTTTGGTTTTCAGGTTATTCAGGATTGATATGGAAGAGTGATTTGCAGCTAGAAGCTTTAAATCTGAAAGGTTTGACCAAGAGTTGACTATTGAGTAATTTATCTCAAATTTGGATTTTTATGGTTCAGATAGCCTCGTTAGGTAATTTTGGACTTAGGAGTGCGGACGTAATATAATTTGGAGGTCCATGGTAGAATTAGGCTTGAATTGGCGAAAGTTGAAAATTTGGCGATTTTGGTCGGCAGTGGAAAATTTGATATCGAGGTCGGAATGGATTTCTGGAAGTTGTACTAGTTTCATAGTGTCATTTGTGACGTGTGTGAAAAATTTGAGGTCATTCGGACCTGGTTTGGTAGGTTTCGGCATCATTTGCGGAATTTGGAAGTTTAGAAGTTCTTAGGCTTAAATCCGAGGGTAATTTGGTATTTTGATGTTATTTTGAGTGATTCGAAGGTTCGAATAAGTTCGTATGGGGTTATATGACTTATTGGCACATTTGGTTGAGGCCCCGAGAGCCTCGGGTGTATTTTGGGTGGTTAACGGATCAAGTTGGATATTTGAGAAGTTACTGAAGTTGGTTGCTGGTTCTTGTGTTCCGCACCTGCGATTGATATTGCGAAGGTGCGATGGACGCAGGTGCGAGCCAAGTGTCACATGTGCGATTTTTCATGGAGAATTTAAGGTCCGCAGGTGCGGAAGTAGTCGCGCAGAAGCGCTACCGCAAATGCGGTCATGGCCATCACAGAAGCCGCCTGTCTCGCAAATGCAAGACCTTTTTCGCAAAAGCAAAGGTTGCAGATGCGACCACTTATCCGCAGGTGCGGAAGTGCTGGGCAGAGTTATAAAAATCGAGGGTTTTAGTATTTCTTCATATTTTGAGATGTGGGACTCGGATTGATGCGATTTCTGGAGCAAATTTCATCACAAGAATTGGGGTAAGTGTTTTCTGCTCGGTTTTTGATTATATTCCATGAATCTATTTTTGATTTTGGCTTTTGATTGATGATTTCTAAGGAGGAAATTGGGGGTGTTGGCCGGAAGTTTCATAATATAAAATTTTCAGTTTTGAACATCAATTTGGAGTCGTATTTGAGTGAAATTAGCATGGTTGGACTCGTAATCTAATGGGTTGTCGGATTTTATGAGTTTTGTCGGGTTCCGAGGTGCGGGCCAGGGTTGGTATTTTGGGACAATTTCAGGTTGTGATTCAAGATTTGACCTTTTTCGATTGGGATTGGTTCCTTTAGCATTTGGTTGATGTATTTGAGTTGTTTTGGTTAGTTTCGAGCCGTTCGGAGGTCGGAACGTGCGGGATGGCATCTTTGGAGAATCATTTGGATTGCCCGACATTGGTATTGGCTCGCTCGAGGTAAGTAATTCTTCTAAACTTAGTGTTGAGGGTATGAAATCCCGAATTAGGTGTTATGTGATTGGTATTGAGGTGACGCACATGCTAGATGACGGGCGTGTAGGCGTGCTCCCTGTGAAATGGGACCCTATGGTTCCCATGGCCCAGTACTGTGGCCCTATTTTGTTGATATTTGTGTTTTTACCATGTGATAAAGTAATTGAGCTGTCAATCATGCTAGATAAGAAGTTTAGATGTTATGTCGATACTGTTGAGACCCGTAGTGGTCGTTTCTTGTTGTTATTTCACAGATTTCATTGATATTTTTTACTCAGTCATGTTCATGCATTCATATCATATCTCTGTCTCAATTGTAAATTGTTGATGCATCATATTTTGTTGCCGGGCTAGTTTCATGACACTGTGAGCCCCTGAGTGAGATTGGAGAGATTGATGACTGAGTAAGGCCTAGGGCCTAGTTGTGAGGATATTGATACCATAGCACGTGAGTTGTCCGTGCAGCACGTGAGTTTTCCGTGCAGCACATGAGTTGTCCGTGCGGATCCAGGTATTGATATTATAGCATGTGAGTTGTCCATGCAGCACGTGAGTTGTCTGTGCGGATCCAGATATTGATATTATGGCACGTGAGTTGTCCATGCAGAACGTGAGTTGTCCGTGCTTAACGCTTGGGCTGTAGGAGCCCCTCCGGAGTCTGAACACCCCCAGTGAGCGCAGTAGACTATAAACGAGTGTGGATCGAGATACATGGAATTTGCATACACACATGACATACATGCATTTGCATGCACGCATGACATACAGGCTTAGAGATGCATTTTTCCTCATGTTATATAGTATCACGTTATCCATGACTTATTATACACATTGACTTGTGGGCTCAGAGAGGTATTTTGTATTTGTTATTTGAAAAGAAAATGAATCATCTTACTTATTGATGAGAAGATTTTGGGAAAAATCCTAGCTTTATAACTTACCTGTATTTCGGCACTTTTGGCAAAAGATTTGAGTTCTCATTAAAATATGTGAAAAGCATGCTTATTTTTTGGAACTGTGAGTGAGTTGAACATTTTACTTCTGAGATACTTTTTTTATTACTTGTTTTTACGTTGTTGCAAACTGTTGTAGAATACAAGTATTGAACTCGACCTAGTGTTAGCTCGTTGTTTCTTTTAACCTAAGGTTAGGTTTGTTACTTACTCAGTACATGGGGTCGGTTGTACTGATACTACACTTATGCACATTGCGTCCAGATGTCAGTTGATGTTGTTGTTGTGCTCGATGCTTACAGAACTTGAAGATGTACCAGCATCTCTGTTGTAGCTACTTCCTTTGTTCGGGGTAGCCTTAGATTATAAAACTCTGTTTATGTACTTTTCAAATAGACTATGTATTTATTTCATTAGCGTTTGTAAACTCTATTTGTAGAAGCTCGTGATTTGTACTACCAGTCCTTGGGAAATGTAATGGATTTAGATAATTTATTTTGTTTAATTGACTTATTAATATTATTGAAACTGGATAGTTATTAGGTGCTTACCTAGCAGGTTAGCTTAGGTGCCATCACGACTAGCGGATTTTGGGTTGTGTCATATGGGCTCGTCATTCTTTATTTTCATGCCATTATCAACTTTTAGCTCCTTCACAATGCGGTTCTTCAAGTAGAACTTTGCATCGACGAAGTGTGACTCTGCCTCGGCGAATGGCTCATCATCAACAACTATCTTCTTCTCGACTTCACCCTCGTAGTATTTTAAACATTGATGGTAGGTAGATGGAACTACTTTATTCTCATGTATCCAAGGCCTTCCAGGAAATACATTGTATGAAGTCTTCGCATCGATCACATTCAACCATGCACTTGATTGCATATCTTCAATGGTGATTCCCAGCCTGTTCGCGCATATGGCTCTTTGCCCCCTTTGGTTGAATCCTTGAATCATCACACGACTTTCTGAGAGTTCGTTCATGGGAATACCAAGTTCTTTCACATTGCGAATTGGAAAAATGTTTACGGAGGATCCTCCATCAACCAAAATTCCATTTACCCTTTCATCACGCATATAGCCAACCAGGTACAATGGGCGGTTAGGAGGATTGTCACCTAGAAGAAGATCGTCATTTGTGAATGTGACTTTTTCCTCACAAGCATTAACTTCTTGAGGAGTGGACTCGATAAGATTTTCCAAAGATGGTGCCGATTGTAGGTCATCACTCTTTTCTTTCCCTTCGTCAGTATGGCAACAAGAGGCATCAATACCCCCATGGGAAATTTTCGTGCAGAACCAACTTGGTAAAAACTCCTCCAAGGTTACTGGATGTCGTGGCTTTTGAGGGTGGTGCACCTCCACATTTGCTTTCTTTAAGTGCTTTACTGGGTTCCATCTCCTTGGTCTTTTCACCACCATTTTCCTTGTTGGTTGTTCTGCTGATTCTTTTCGTGGGCTCCTTTTGTGGTGCCTACGATGAGTCACCAACGTCCAACCTTCATCATCATCAGGTTGATTGACTTCAGCTTTGGCGTTCTCCAGTAATTCTTCATCTTTACTTTCTTTAAAACCACATAATTCATCCGGACTGAATGAGCCAAAGGTGATAGAGACTTGGTTTGCACTTGCTTTATCATCTTCAAGCACGATCTTCTTTTCGCGAGCCAAGTCCATAACTTTGTCCTTGAAGACAAAGTACTTCTCCAGAGGGTGGCTCACAAGTCTATGGTATTTGCAATAATTTTGGTCATTTGTTTTCCCAGCTTCATTTGGTCGCTTCATCTCCGGAAGATCAATGAGATTTAAGTCGAGGAGTTCTTCAAAAATAGTTGGCACATCAGAATCCAGAAATGGGTACTCTTTCTCTTGAATTTCTTTTAGAGTCAACTTTCCACTTGGCTTATCTTGAAAAGAAGTGGATTTCATACTCTGCTTCTTGCTTACCTTCGTCGTGAACTTCACAGGTGATGTGTTTACATTGATAGCTTCTTTGTTTTCAGATCTTGGTACAAAATTGCTCCATTTTCTGACTTCTTACTTGTCGTTCCCTTTGCGAGGTTCATAGATAGGCATCCTTTAATTTCCAGCAGAGACCATGCTCAATTCCATGTCATGGGCACGAGTTTTAAGTTCTTCAAATGTGCTAGTCTTGATACTTTGCAAGATGTAGCGCAATCCCCAATGCATGCCTTGGATGCACATCTCTATGCCAGAAGTTTCATCAAGCCTGTCTTTACAGTTGAGGCTTGCATTCCTCCAACGATTGATAAAGTCGATAGCTGGTTCATCCTTCCGTTGACGAGTATTTGTGAGCTCCACCATGCTCACAGTGCGCCTTGTGCTATAAAAGCGATTGACGAACTCTTTCTCTAGTTGATCCCAGCTATTAATAGATCCTGCATCAAGGTCTGTATACCAATCAAAAGCATTTCCATTTAGCGAGCAGACAAACTGTTTGACGAGGTAATCTCCATAAGTCCCAGCGTTTGTTGCATTTCTCAATGAAGTGCGCCACATGTTGCTTTGGATTGCCTTTACCATCAAACTGTTGAAACTTTGGAGGTTGATAGCCAGCAGGCATCTTCAACATATCGATCCTTGCAGTGTACGACTTTGCGTATGTAAGGGAGGATTTGGAAGAAACCTCATACTTATTCTTAATAGTTCCTTCAATGAACTCTTTCAGTTGATCGATGGGAATCATCCCTTCAGATGATACAGGGATAGTCTTAACGGATGCTACTCGTCTTGGGGGAGAATCAATCTCTGGAACTTCTGGGAGATTGCCAGATGCATGGGTGGATTCTTCTTCCATGAAGATTCCCACCCTGTCTGTTAGCTTGTCAATTCTAGCATCTTGATTTTGCATGCACTTGGCCAAGCCAGCAATTGCTTCCGTTAAGTTTGCCAACTGCTCTTCCACAGATGAAGTGTTTGTCACCATGGTTTGCATGATTTTTGTAGATGATGGGGAGTAGCATGGATTGTCACACATATTGATTCTCGAATGGCTCATGCTACGCGGTGTAAGTGGAGAGGATCCATCACTTAAAGCATCATCATCTTCCTTCACAGCAGAGTTCTTGGATCCGGAGAGGTCAAGCAGAGCAAGATCTTTCTTGATATTTTCAGCAAAATCGTTTCCTTCTTCGAGTACATTTGTGGAAGATCTTTCTCCTTTTGAGGATGAAGATCTGAAAATAGGGGTTGATGCGGACGGCACTTGGAGTGTTTGTTGTCCTAAAGAGCTCGCTTTACTCCTCGTAACTGGTGTTGATACCCAATTATTCCCTCATATATTTTAAATATACATATATACTTTCAAAATAGTGCATGAGCATCATCAAGCATTTTCCCTAATTTTTCCATAATTTTTAAAGATTTTTAAATCAACTTATTCCCATATTTTTATTATATAAATAATTATTAATTGCATCACAAATAATTTTTATGATGATTTTATCATCTAATCTCATCATTTATATCCATATTAAGCTTTAAATAATTTTGATGTATTTATTATAATTATATTTGCATCTTTAGGATAAAATGGTATATTTTACAATAATAGCCCTTACATACTTATGATCACTTTATTTATGCAAAAAATAACTTTTTATTCCTTTATAGTAATAAATAATTGTTATTAATCATTTTATGCGCAAAAAATATTTTTACTATTTTATTTATCATTTTTTACAAATTATTTTATTAATTAAATTGGGTATTTAACTAATAATCTCTAAATTCACTAATTTCGGACCTGAACTACCAGCCCCTTAGCCCATTTACTTAAAACACCGACCCAAATCCTTGGCCCAACACTTAATACCAATCCATAACCCCTAACCTAGTCCAGGACCGAACCAACCCCTTTTAAATCACAGTCGTATCACTCCCTCCTTCTAATTATCCTACTTATCCCCAAACCCTAGAGACCATTATCCCAGCCCCGCCGTCCTTGAACTCTCTCGAACCTTCTCCTCTCTTCTGTAAACCTTAGCGTCGTCACCCATTACCCCTTCAATTCCAACCTAAAAATGGAATCAATCAACGATTCCCTTACCTTATTGACCCCTCCTCTCTACTGGTTACCCGTTTATGGTGTTACATAATTGCTTGCCTAATATGGCAAGCAGATCTTGTAAGAATCGAACCAAAATTGGTTCAAATCCTTAACTTGCTGTTTATTTCGTCTGTGTTCATCACTTGCTCTTTGTAAGTACGATTATTTTCTGTATCTCTTGTTGATTCGTACTTAACCCTAATGTTAGGATTTTCATATCCTCTTTTGGTTCGAACCAAAACTGGTTCAAGCTTTAATTTTAAGTACTATCATGTCTATATTCGTCCTATTATGCATGAATCTGCCTATTTTTTTGATTTCTTTTACTTGCCCTAAATTAGGGTTTCAGACCTTTTTCATTTGGACCAGATCTGGTTCGATTATGTGTTTCTTTTGAATAATTTCCTGTCTATGTTCATCACATGCAATATGTAGTTGATTGTCTTTATTTTTTTACCGATTTTGTGGGGTTTACCTTAAAAACTAGGGTTTCAAAATTTTTCTTTTTTACTTATCATTTGAATTAGTTACTTTCCATGATTATGTGTTTAGTTCCTACACTATTTAAATCTCTTCCCCTTTCCCCTTTAGAGAGACTAGAACTATCAATACTCTCACTAAAAACTTAGGGTTTAATTCTGATTCTCTTTGCTCGTTTGCTTCTGGTCTTAGCCGGCTAAAAGCAAAGGCCAATTAATTCTGGACTTGACTATTGTGGTGTATTTTCTTGCTTTCCTACCTAACTTGTGAGTGACTATCCCTTGTCATTTTATCTTCTATGTTTTCATAACCGGTGTATTCGATCCAGCATGTTTTAAGTATTCTGAGCATGATTCTACTACTTTTAGGTTTCTATGAGTTCATCTAGTCTTATAGTTGATACTGTTAGCTCTGAGGTTGGTTATTTTGGAATAATATGAATCCTTTTAGAGGTTAACTTAATGTCCTTTAACTTGTTTCATGTAGGCTGTTTTGCTAGTTCTGAACATGTCCTGAACTTAGTATCTTTAGGATACTACTAGTATGTTAATCAATTAATCAATCCTGAAACTTTACAGATTTGTATTGTTATTTAACCTTTCCCTGTCATTCATGTGCTCTGACAACTTGCTTTCTAATGCGTCTTGCATCCCTTTGGCTTCATGTGATTATCTGACTGCTTGCCTTAATACATTGTCCAAATATTTCTGTGATCAAACAAGGCTGGCCTAATGCCAGCATGTACACTTAGCTTAACTAGACTTTTTCAGACTTTGACTTATTAAAAACTATGTGCTTTGCCTAAAAAACTTTGCAAAACTTGCTTGTTTGATTAGTGCAATCTTGTCTACATATTTTGTGTCTTAAACTCTATTATGATGGCTTTCTTCTGAAAATCAAATTTGTTTTAAATCTATCATTGCTCCTTTTACGTTCTGCTTTTTAAACTCCTACTCTTAGGTCCTTTAGGTTCTATCCTCGACCTCCCCGGTGGGAGCACTGCTCGGGGTCCGTATGAGACTCTTGTGAACTCTGACACACTGGGGTTTGGGTTCCTAATCTCCTTTGCATAACTTCTGAGTATTTGGTTCTCTAGTGCGAGCATTGCCCTGGGTCCTTGAATCCCTTGGGAACTTTGACACACTAGAAACCTGGTTTTTATGTGTGCTATGGGTGAATCACTCACCATTGACTGTTCTGTACCCGGGAAATGAGCCTTAGAGTGGATATGTTTTGAAGGCCTGGGCTGCCCAAGTGTATTTGGGCCTGTAAAAGGCTCTCTATAATTTATTTTATTACTATTATGTAATTCATTTATTTACCTAGTCTGTAATAATTTTGTAATAAGCAAATTCTGGTGTATGTAGTAAAATCGGGAGGGTTTCTTATTTTCTTTTGTTAAACCGGGTAGAAATCCTGCCTATAGGGTTTCATTTGTGTCGGTGATTCTGCTCATTTTGTTAATTATGCAAGTTCTATATTGTGCTTACATATTATAAATCCTGCCTATAGGATGAATAAGATGACTTGTTAGAAATCCTGCCTTTAGGTACATCAACTTGTCAGATAAATATATGTTAGCAATCATGCCTATAGGACCAATATCTGGTTTAACTCTTTTCGGGCAATGTATATAAATTCCTGCTTAAATACTGTTTAATAATAGATAACATGCCTATAGGATTGAGAATCTGCTTAGTAAGAGATAACATGCCTATAGGATTAAGAATCAGTCCAATAATAGAAATCATGCCTATAGGATTAAAATCGGTTCACTCATAGAAATCATGCCTATAAAACTCTATTAAATGATTCTGAATACGATTATCACCATCCATCACTTAGACAACATGCCTATAGGATTGAACAATAATTTTGGACTTAGGATTATGATATACTATTATTCACTAACGCATGAAATGCCCAGATATAGCACCGAAGAAAATCAGTAGGCAAATAGTAGGTCCTCACACTCGCATTAAAACTGATTTTGCACACTAATGCTCGCATATCTCTCATATAGATATCATGCCTATAGGACTTCATGATTAATAAAACCTGCTACTCAGTTGCGTGCATTTGTTGTTTATGTGTGGAGGTCAATATGAGCCCATATATGCTTTTATTTGAAAAGTCTTAATTGTTTCGCCTGTCGCCTAGTATTTTACAATTTTGAGCAACCTATGTTTAGTCTAGAACCATCCCAAATAGAGGTCCTAATGCCTCTAGGGCCATAGGTAAGGGACGGGTAGTGCACACACAGGAAAAGAATTAGAATCAACTAGAGTGCTTTAGGTAACAACTTAAATATAGTAATCGGGTAGCAGGAGGTGATAGTCTTTGCCCGCTAGATAATATGAGTAACAACCCCGTCTTGGGGGAGTTACGAAGTATTATTTATGTTGCACGGGGTGATACTATAGGCTAAAGAATTTAGGACCCCCACTCTTATTAAATAGTTTTCTTCGATTTCCTAGACTAATTCGCATAATTTAAGTTCAGCTGGGACCCACCGTTGTGGACCTCGAGGGGTGCATAACACCTTCCCCTCAAGGTAATTTGAGCCCTTACCCAATCTCTAGTGACGCAAACTGGTATAATCTGAGTTATTTGCAATAGGTGCCTTAACGCACCTTAATCCGTTGTGTGGCGACTCTAATAACCAATTCCTTTTCCCTACTCTCTCAAAAGGAGTTGTCAAATGTCGAAACCCGAATTTGCGAGAAAAAGGGAGGCGCGACAACATGGCGACTCTGCTGGGGATATCCTTAGGCTCTTACCATAACTAACTTTTTTTGTGAATTAGTCTTTTTCAAGCATTCCTTTATTATTCTGTTAATACTTGCAGTCCCCTTTCCATTCCTGCTCTATATGAACTTATTTGCCATCCTTCATTCATTATGCTCGCTAAATTCCTCTTTCCTGTTTTTATTGCTTTTTACTGGGGAAACTAAATCTTCTCTTTGTTTTATTTCTTAAATGCCTTTTCAATTATTAAATACCGCATTTTATCACTCTCATCTTGCAAATGCTTGATAACGTGTTATTTTCTTTTTGCATAAATACATGCTCAACATCATATTCCATTCATGCGCAATTAATATCATAGCAACACTTGATGAGTGTCTGCGCTCTTCCTATATCACCCTTTGAATTTGAAAAGGCTTATTTTCGGTAAAACTAGTCGATCAGCGGTGCAATCGACGGTTCTGTGACTTTCCCCCTCAAGTTGTCCGCTTGGGGGTACCAGTCTAGACTTCTATAGAAGCCTTACTCTGATAATAATTGTACATGCATCATGGTCAAACCTAGCCTGGGTTAATATATTTCCGCATAATAAACCTCTAAGAAAACTTTGTCAAAATCCCACCAGGGTTTCCATAATCCCAACGTACGCATCCACGATATGTTCATTATTTGGAGAAATAAATGTCGATATGCTAATTATTAGTGTATTAGTCGAATCCGGAGGGGAAAGGGTCTAACTTTATTAATTTTACAGAAAATAGGGCGTAAGTCCCCAAGTTCGGCATGGTCCGAAATATACCACCATTATTGTTGGATTGGTGGGAAGACCTTTCGCCAAGCGACAAAAATTATGTGAAAAGGGTTCTCGGAAACTTACCCTCCTTATTAGACATCCAGCCAAATAACATGTTGATCGAGGCTGCTATTATGTTCTGGGATGGAAAAAGGTCTGTATTCCATTTTGGCAATGTAGAAATGACTCATCTCTTAAAGGAAATAGGAGGATTCGCTGGATTACCCTGGGACAGTCCCGGTTTGTTAGTACCGAAAAATCGCACCCCCAGGGGGTTTCTGAAAATGATGGGTCTAAGAAAGTATGACGACTTGGCATGCCTGAAGAAGTCCTACATACCCTTTGAATTACTCTATGAAAGATACGGACACAGAAAATCTTATTATATCTTTCATGATGAATTCTCCATCACTTCCCTGGGTTGGATTCATCGTAGGGTTTTCGTATTCATTGTCTGTTTTCTGGGTATGATAGTGTTTCCAAGCCAAAGGGATAGGATTCAAACCAGGTTGGCCATGGTAACCAAAGCTTTAATGAAAGGAATCGAGGGGCAGACATCTAATATTGTTCTGATGATTTTAGCAGAAATATATTGGGCTCTGGATCGTTGCAAGAAAGGGTTCAAACAATTAGAGGGTTGTAACTTGCTGCTGTAGATTTGGTTGTTAAAACATCTTCAGAGAGGCCAATACCGCCAAGAGTTTCCACGGAGACCATGGAATGATCACATAGCTTTTCACCATCCGAAAAGAATGACCTTTATCCCAGACAAGTTTGCACAACCATAGAACGCTATAGAGTGGGTACAATTTTTTAGCAATTTGACCGAGGACCAGGTTCATTGGATGTTCGAGTGGTTCCCTACTAGTGAATTCATCATCAGGTCCAGGGATGTTCCGCACATGGTATTGATCGGGTTAAGGAGAATATACCCCTATGTTCCTATCAGGGTCATGAGACAAGCTGGTAGAAAACAAGTCATACCGCGAGTCTCCAAAATGGGTCACTACAATGCAGATTTTCAAGACGATGACATCCCATACAAATGTGAAGCTCAGCACATATGGCATTTGAAGATCATTGTGGAAAAGGATACCATCTAGCCAGATCGATACCACGCAGGTCATGTGTACTTCTACCCATCATGGTTGGACGATAGCATAGCATGAATAGTCGAGCCAGGGGTCGATCAAGGAAACAGGTTCATAGATGAAGCTGCTGAAGCACAGGTGAAGTATAAGAGGCTGCGCAAAAGAGTCCTTGAGTCCGAGGCTAGGCATTTGGAACAACACAAGATTGACATGGAGTCAATTAACGAATGGAGGGAAATGGCTACTAGATCAAGGGAAAGGTTGGAATATCTGGAGAAGGGAGTTAGAGGGGAAGGTGAGGAAAAGAGTCATAGACTGCCAGAATGCAGAGGGTAATGAGGGAGGACACCTAGAAAGGGATTATCTGTTGCTGGACATGCGCGACCTGGGGAATCTGATCGACAAAGCCAAGAGGGCCAAGCCTGGAGAAGGTCCCTCTGGGACCAAGTAGATTAGGATTATTTGCTTTTCTAGAATCATTTTAGAATTCGAATGTAATAAGG
Source organism: Nicotiana knightiana (assembly GCA_005239525.1). NCBI lineage: Eukaryota > Viridiplantae > Streptophyta > Magnoliopsida > Solanales > Solanaceae > Nicotiana > Nicotiana knightiana. The sequence continues at coordinate 49,854 of ML377374.1, read as the reverse complement.
CAAATGCCATTAGTGACTCATTTATTTATTGTCGTTTTAGGTTCGTCTTATTTATTATATTAACGAAATGAGGCAATTATCGGCATTAAATTTCTCCAAACCTACTTGTCGCTAGGCCTACCTCAGGCACAACGAGGCTCCCAAATTAGGACACGAGTTTACATTTTTGCAATACGTGTTTAAATACTGCAAATACTTTTCAGAATCTTTACTGACTTGGTTACCTTTTTATTTTCCTTTCTTTTGATTATTCCCATCCCTTAAGGTTGGTTCGCACATACTGGCATCATCGACATATCATACCAATTCCAGAGGCCCTCCACCTCCTCCTCCTCCAAGTGATCCAAAAAGCAAGGGAAAATCTAAGATGGATGATATGAGTGGTGTCAGGAAAGATAACGCTACACATGTTGAGAATGTGGAAACTTCAGATGGTCGGAGTAATCCGACACAAAATAATTTGGTCCTATGGTTGGAACAGAAGATACTCGAATTGCAAGGGGATCTTGAGCAGGTTCGCAACTTGGAATCAACAAAATGCTCAAAACCTAGTACTTCCTCAAAACACACCAAACCAACATCCTCAAAATCCTCCCGCACCCCACCAATATGAAACACCTCCTCAAAATCCTAATACTCTACCCATAACAACACCCCATCAACACCAGCATCTCCCGACTCAATATCCACAAAACACGTACCATACTCATCAGAATACACCACGGCCTATCTCTGATCCGTAAAATTCAACTAATGATCACCACTACACTCAAACCCTCGGTGTTCATCAAAACAATCCCATATACATGGAAACCCTACCCCACTTCACTCAACTAACTTCATGCACACCAGAATCTGCCGAGAAGGACTTGCTCATTAAGAATATGGCGGAAGAGATCAAGAAGCTCACAAGCCGAGTCCAGGGTGTTGAAGGAGGCAAAAGAATTTAGGGTACAAAATATGAGGACCTATACATTCAGCCAAATGTGGAACTGCCGGAGGGTTGCAAACCTCCTAAGTTCGAGATGTTTGATGGAACGGGTGACCCAAAGGTACATTTGAGAACATACTGCGACAAGCTCATAGGGGTTGGGAAGGATGAAGGGATAAACATGAAACTGTTCATGAGAAGTCTCACTGGAGACGTCCTATCTTGGTACATAAGTCAAAATCCCAAGAGATGGGCTAATTGGGTAAGCATGGCATCGGACTTCATGGATAGATTCAGGTTAAATGCACCGGATGTCTTCTACATGCAATACCTCAAGAAGAAACCGACAGAGACTTTCTGTGAGTATGCTACTCGATGGAGATCAAGACGCTGCAAAGGTCAGGCCGACATTAGAAGAAGAGCATATGAACAAATTCTTTGTCAAGGCCCAAGATCCACAATACTATGAGAGGTTAATGGTCATCAAGAATCACAAGTTCTCTGATATCATCAAACTCGGGGAAAAGATCGAAGGGATTAAGAGCGGAATGGTGACAAACTTTTAGGCATTGCAGGCCACAAACAAAGCATTACAATCATGAGGCATATCAAAGAAGAAAGAGATAGGGGCAGTGATGGTAGCCCAAGGTCCAAAGTCTCCACTCACATACCAAACACTTCCACCCACATACCAACCTTCACCTCCCAGATATCCTCAAGCCGCTACCGCCTACCACACTTATAACACCCAGCCAACCTATTATCATTCACCAGATCATCCAAATTATCAAAAACCCAGACCCAATTTCGATCGCAGACCACCTAGACAATACACCCTTATTGCTGAACCCATCGACCAACTATATGAAAGATTAAAGGTTGCCGGATATGTCATCCCTATTCCCGCTTATGGCCATGGAAAACTCCTCCCAATGGGTCAACCCAAACAAGACATGTGCATACCATTTCGGCATGAAGGGACATACTATTGATAAATGCCGCACTCTGAAAGACAAGATTCAGACGTTGATTTATCCCAAAGTCATACATGTAAAGGAAGCCGCTCCCAATCACAACAATCCCCTCCCAGACCATAGGGGTGAAAGAGTAAATGTGATAGAAACTGATGAAGAATGGGACCCTGAAGGGTCAATTGGGCTTATTCGGGAGGAGACTACCCTAAGAAATCTGCGGTCGCACTCACTCCTATTGTGGTACAGATACATCCACTGGTCAAATTTGAGGTAGCCACATCAGCTCCGTTTGATATCGAAGTGACAGCACCTGCAACTACACCTACTCCATTTGAAGTAGAAGTAACCACACCCTTCATTGTGATGGTGGCATCCACACCGCCCTTCAAATCCAACGTCGTACCTTGGGATTATGTTGTCGGATCTAGGAGAAAAGGGAAAGCAAAAATGGAAGAGTCTGGTGCTGCGCAAGGGATGACTAGAACTGGAAGAATCTACACACCTGAAAATTTTGGAGGGACAAGTAAGAAAGCGGCTGCCAGACAACCCATCATTGAAACTGGTCCAGATGATCTCTGGAGGAAAGTACAAGCAAGATAATACTCTGTTGTTGATCATCTGAACAAAACTCCCGCCCAGATATCCATCCCGTCGCTGCTACAAAATTCTGAGGCGCATAGGAATGCTCTGATGAAAGTGTTGAATGAAGCATATGTACCCAACAATATCACCAGTGGAGAAATGGCAACCATGATGGGGCAAGTGCTGGAGAGCCATAAGATCACTTTTCACGCAGAAGAGTTGCCACCTGAAGGATTGAGTCACAACAGGGCACTGCACATCACAGTGCAATGCGAGGATAAGTTCATTGCCAAGGTTTTGATAGACGGAGGGTACAACCTCAACATCTGTCTGCTGACAACTCTGAAGAGGTTGGGAAAAGGTTTGCATGAAATACGAGCAAGGACTATCAACGTGAAAGCGTTCGATGGGTCACAAAGAGCCACAATTGGAGAAACCAATTTATGTTTGCAGATGGGTCCCACTTGGTTCAATGTCGAATTTCAGGTGATAGACATATCCTCCTCATACAATCTGTTGTTGGGATGACCTTGAATATACGCCGTTGGGGATGTTGCATCCACTTTGTACCAGGCTGTGAAGTTTGAATGGAACCATCAGGAAGTGATCATCCATGGAGATGTGAGTAATCCTATTTACACCAATCAAATTGTGCCGGTTGTGGAGAATAGAAGGAAGTTGGGTGGAGAGACTTACCATCCCATTGAGCGTGTTAACGCAATCGAGAAGGATACATGGTGGAGTAGCAAAATAGAGAGCATACTAGCATGGACAGGGTATGAACCTGGTAAGGGGCTCGGTAAGAATCTCCAGGGTATCGCCAAACCAATACAACTAAAACGTCACGGCACAACCTTTGGACTTGGATATCAGTATACCTGGCACGAGTATCATAATTGGTCGCCACCATGGCGTGGTCCCTATTACCCTCTTGAGCAGCCAGTGCCGCATCTGAGTCAAACCTTTCATCAAGCCGATACAATATGGGGATGCGAAGAGGAAGAACCTTTGGATGCGTTAAGGAATCTGTTCTTAGAAGATGAAGATATGGATTGCAGTGTAATAGTTGAGGAGGAGGAGAAAGAAGGCCTTACCATTCAGACGGTGGAAAGGGGAGCATTTCTCAAGAACTGGACCGCTACACCATCGAGGGCCCGACGAGTCCCGGGGTAGCATGGCTGCTAGCATCATTTATTTTTGAAAACAAGTCTTCTTGAGCATTTTGTTTTAAATAATATCTTTCAGTATTTCATTTATAAAAACATTGCTTGAGTTATTGAAAATCTCTTTGTTTGACATTTTAATATTTATCAATGGCTTGATGTTTTATTATTATTTTTCATATCTTTCTCTCTACAGCATTACTTTTTCTTATCTTGATGAACCAACAACTGTGACATGTAATGAGACAACGCAACATAAGGACAGTGACTCAGAAGAGATAGAAGAAGAAGATGTGATACCTGAGGAAATTATCAGAGAAGTTGAGAATTTTGAAAATAAGCCCAAGTCTAACCTGGACAAAACCGAGATAGTCAATTTGGGAGATTCTGAAATCATCAAAGAAACTCGCATAAGCATCCACTTTCCACCGTCAAAGAAGGAAGAATACACTCGTTTCCTGAAAGAATATGAGGATATTTTTGCATGGTCATACGGTGATATGAAAGGGTTGAGCACATCCATAGTGGCGCTCAAGCTACCTACCAATCCAATGTGTCCGCCAGTGAAGCAGAAACTCAGGAAATTCAAACCATACATGAGCCTAAAAATCAAGAAAGAAGTCAGTAAGAAGATCAAAGCTAAAGTTCTCAGGGTAGTTCAGTACCCACCCTGGTTAGCCAATATTGTACCGGTTCAAAAGAAATATGGGAAAGTCAGGATTTGTGTTGATTATCGGGATTTAAATAGAGAAAGTCCCAAGGACGATTTCCCGCTGCCAAACATACACATACTAATTTATAACTGCGCCAAGCATGAGCTCCAATTATTTGTGGATTGCTTCGCGGGTTATCATCAAATATGGATGGACGAAGAAGATGCAGAAAAGACAGCCTTCATTACACCATGGGGAGTGTATTGCTACAAAATGATGTCATTCGGTCTGAAGAATGTTGGGGCCACGTACATGAGGGCCATGACGATCGTCTTCCATGATATGATACATAAGGAAATATAGGTATATGTTGACAACGTCATCATCAAATCCAAGAAATCCACAGATCACATAGCAGACTTGAGAAAGTTCTTTGACCGGCTGTGGAAGTACAATCTAAAGCTGAATCCCGCAAAATGTGCATTCGGGGTTCCTGCAGGAAAATTGTTGAGATTCATCGTCAGCCACCGAGGAATCGAGTTGGACCCGTCAAAGGTTAAAGCTATCCAAGAATTACCACCACCAAAGAACAAGAAGGACGTGATGAGTTTCTTGGGATGCCTCAATTACATCATCCGCTTCACAGTCCACAGTGATATGTGAACCGATTTTTAAAATGCTGAAGAAGGATGCCGCAACCAGTTGGACCGAGGATTGTCAGAAGGCTTTTGATAAAATTAAGGAATACTTGTCCACACCACCAGTCTTAGTCTCTCCAGAACATGGTAGACCACTACTACTCTACCTTGCAGTGTTAGATGGGGCTTTCAGTTGTGTTTTGGGACAGCATGGCTAGATGGGAAGAAATGATCAAGTCATATATTACTTGAGTAAGAAGTTCACATCTTATGAAGCACGGTACTCTCTGCTGGAACGCACTTGTTGTGCTCTGACATGGATAGCTCAGAAAGTGAGGCACTACTTTTGTGCCTATATCACATACCTCATATCAAGGATGGATCCCCTGAAGTACATCTTTCAGAAACCTATGCCTACCGAGAAGCTGGCCAAGTGGAAAATATTGCTGAGTGAATTCGATATCATCTATGTAACTCAGAAGGCAGTCAAAGGACAAGCGTTGGCAGATCATCTTGCCGAAAATCCTGTAGGAGAAGAATACGAACCACTAAAAACGTATTTCCCTAACGAAGAAGTGTCATTCGTAGGGGAAGACATGGAGGGGTAAAAAATGGATAATGCAAAAACGTATACATTATCCGACCCGACCCATATTTAATACGGATAAAAAATGAGTTAACCGACGGATCCATATTATCCATGACTATTGAATATGATCACCTTTGGAAAAATTGTTAGTCTTCTAAACTTGAGGAACTCCCAATTTGAGGCTTTACTAGTGCAAAAATTAAACTCATTAGTTATCCATTGATTACCCATTTTATAAGTGGATAATATGGTTCTTATCCATATTGGACCCGTTTTTAAGAATTTATTACCTAAGTCATTTTGTAATCGATAAGACGGGTGGATAACTGTTTTCTTTTAACCATTTTGCCGCCACAACTATCAAATATTTAACAAGATGTGGTTATAAGATTTAACATGAATTGTGAAATATTTTTTTAATAAACTGACATTTAGAAGTGCAATTTTTGCAATTTCTATTTTTAATCTATATTTGGAGTTTAGGTGTAGTTTTTTTAGGTTTTCTTATATTTATTTTTAGCGTTTGGTGTAGTTGGTATTGGAATTTTTGATATTTGGGGAATTATCTAGTATTTTGAATTTTTCTTTTTATAGTTTAGTAAATATTTTCCTGAGACCAAAATTATTCTTTTTTGACAAGTTTGGAGGACCAAAACTGTTCAAAAGTATATCCAAGGAACTATGTTGAATCTATCACAAACATAAGGGACCATTTTGTCAAACATAAGCTGAGCGTGGTGTACACAAGAACCTTGGGTCAAAGGAACAACCTGCTGCTTTAATTGACCATATTAGCCTCGCATATTTCATATTTTTCAGTAGATTCAAGAGAAATCCCAAGGCCAATTTGGACAGGCAAGGCAAAAAGTTGGAATCAGTTTCATATGTCATGACCAGTTCCAAAGTTTAAAACTTGGAAAGTCTAGTCTTGCTTGATCTCTGAAATCTTGAGCAAATTTTGCATAAAATTCAAATCTTGGTGGAGCATTAGTAATTGGTTAACAGATGCATGATTTCTGCTTCACGGTCCCTTATGGGTTGATTTTGATGTGGCGGCGTCATTGGATATGCCAGCAAAGGAAGCACAACTTCACTGGCTGGAGGTGCGGGTACTGGATTTGCTCTCATCTTAGCTGGTTACTTGAGCCTACAAGCATTTCACAAGCGCAAAACTTCCTACTTTGCCTTGATTCTTGACACTGGTATGCCCCTTTTCATTTCCTTAAATAGAACTGCATTTCATATTGGTCAATCTTGGGTCATTCGTCATTCTTTCTATGTATTGTGCTGATATTATGTTGAATCACAGTTCACTATAGCAGTAAGGAATTACAGTGTCATTCGAATTCAGTAGCTTTGACTCAAGCCGGTATATATGATTAAAAAACACTAAATAAGTACAAATAATAGAGTTCGAACCCAGCAAATCAAATTGGTTGTGGTAAAATTCCAAACTCGAACCCATAATGTTCAAATCCTGGATCTGACTATAGAATATATCATATAGTGTTTCTTTAATGCTTGATATTCTTCAGATCTGTAGGGCATTAAGACTAGTTCTGATTTAGTATTACTCCTCTTCAGGAATATAATGTTCTTAGATTATTATCCTTCAAAGAAATTGATTGCCACTCCTGAATACCAAAAATGAAAGGCTGCCACTGCCCTAGTGTGTTTTCTTGTCTCTTGTTTTATAAAAATAATATGGACTGTATAGTTTGCACCTAAGAATTAATGTGAACTATTTTTTCTTATGTGGATATTGTTAGCGAAAGGTCTGATTGCTTAGAATCTAAGTGATTAGGTTTCCTTAGACTTCATTTTACGTTTTTCCGTATCTGTTGAATTTGAAGTTCTTGTGGTTAGGAAAGAGAAAACATGCACTCAGGCTACTACATTTTATACTAGTTAATTTAGTGTTCGCGGATTTCCTGATATGGGTCAATTTGTTGACTAAAGTTCAGGAAGAATAATGTAAAAGAATAATAATATTTAACTAAAAATAACACAATACGAGTTGGCATGCTTTCACTGTGTTTCATGAAAGTGAAATGCAATCCCATTGAGTACTGGTTATGGAAGAAATACAATCTCATTGAGAAGAAACCAATAGATGGTGGTTTGCATAGTGCAAACAGACTTAGAGAATTAGAATTTTGTTGCTTTTTAAGTGCATGAGAAATAATGGGATGCCTCTTAAAGTAATATTTAATACCTAGATGCCTCAAATTAGATATAATTCCTTGGCAGAATACATCGGCAGACCATTAAACTTGTCCTCACTTTTCACTTTGACACTCAATCTTAAGTCTGTTCTATTGGAACACTCCAACCATACCTCGAATGTGTCATTCAAACACAAAATGATGATATGGCATAGAGCGTGTATTACACGATTTTTCAGAGCATGAGAAAGCAATTTTTCTTTTAAATTTTTTTTTCTCCTATTCTTTCTGTGCACCATTGCTGCATAATTCCACCTCAAAAACCCCACCTCAAACTCCTCCACTTCTGATCATAATTCCAAAAACCCAAATCAAACCAAAAAGAAAAATGATGCACATGACCTTTTACTGGGGTAACAAAGTGACCCTTTTGTTCGATTTTTGGAAAACCAATTATTGGTCAAGCTATGCCCTTTACTTGCTTGTTTCATCATCTCCGTTTTTACCAGTACATGGAAGATCGTCGTCAGCGATTCAAAATTCTCTCTTCAAAATCCAAGAAAAGCTATCCTTCGTCGTTGTCCAACACCGTCGTGAATACCTCTCTTCTTTACTCATTTCCGACCGTCGACGATGTGTGGAACTAGGCGAGTTCATTTTTTTTCGGCGAGTTTCTTGAATCCAAAGAAGAAGAAAATCAAGTTCGAATTATTCAAAAAAATTCGCCCAAAGCTACAACGTGAAGAAGAAGAAGAGGAAAATGGTCAAATTATGGAGAAGAAGATAGTTGGAAAAGAAATTGCCGGAAATTATTTTTCCGGTGAGGAGTCGTCGGGGAAGATGACTATGTATAGTTGAAGTGGCGGGATCTCGGGAACCTATTGAAGTGGGTCCAAAACTCCAACAGTTTATATCGGGGGTATGCCTTTTAGGGGTCTTACAAGTTCGATATATAGCCTTGACTTTAATATGGGGATTATGCCTTTTTAAGGTCTTACAAATTTGTACATGCCTTGCTTGAGGCCTTACAGTTTTGATGTTGCCTCATGGAGGGCTTACGAGTTTGAAGTTTCCAGCCCTGAGGTCTTACGGCTATGAGTCGACTGTTGAGGCCAGTCCTTGAGTCAGAGTTGATATTGCCTCATGGAGGACTTATGTCATTGATATTGCCTCGTGGAGGGATTTATGAGTTTGAAGTTGACGACCTTGAGGTCTTATGGCTTCGAGTTTTTGGTGATTCGATGGAGTGACTATCGAGGACAATTCCTGAGTGGTCAATAAATTTTTGGCTCTGGGCCATTTCTTATGAACATAGAAAAACTTCTTTGACACGCGAAGTGTTTTGATGATAAAATATTATTCTCTGATTACTTGGTAAAAGTATACCTGTTTCACCATCGAGGGTGCGATTATTCTATGTGGACATGGTTCATTCGAACGTTTGGTCATGTACATTGTTCTCCTGTCGAGACCCTCTTTGGCATATTTCAGTTATCTGATGCCCCTCAGTATTTGAGGTTGATCGAAGAGAAGCCTTGAATACTCGGTGAGTTTTCCTTAGGTAGCATATGGATTTTGTCTCGTTAAAAACCTCGTCGGTAAAACCCATTTGGGATAAAATCCGACGTGAGGGAAAAAGAGCGCAAAGCATGCTTTAAAACCTAAGGCCTTCGAGCTGGAGGGTGCTTCTATTCCTTCCAATCGAACACCTGCGCATAGGTTAGTGTAAAGTGTGAAAGAAAGAGGGAGAGGATTGTACCTTAGTTGTGGTGGCGTTCAAGCCTTGATATACTTCGGTTAGCCGTTCCGAGGACGCGGTACAGTTCTTTATTCGTTCCTACGAGGATGTAGTTTTTGATTGTTACTCGGTTGTTTGCTTATTTTTTGGATCCTTCGATGTAGAAGGTGTTGGTGACACATCGTGCACTACGAACATTTCTTTTGCTGCACGCAGCTCTATGTATACTATTTTTACTCCATCCTTCGTAGGAAACTTCATCATTTGATGAAGGGTAGACGGCACCGCCCTCATGTTTTGAATCCATGGCCTTCCAAGCAATGCATTGTATCCCATATCACGTTCGATGACATGAAAGTTGGTATCTTGAATTGTATCGGCCACGTTGACTAGGAGGATGATTTCCCCTTTTGTTGTCTCCATTGCCATGTTGAATCCGTTGAGGACTCGAGAGGCGGGCACGATCTGGTCGAGCAACCCAAGTTTCTCCACCACCCTCAACCGAATTATGTTGGCCGAGCTAGTTGGATCCACGAGCACACGTTTAATTTAAAATTTATTCAAAAGAAAAGAAATTACCAGTGTGTCATTATGAGGTTGAGACAAGGTCTCGATGTCCTCTTCGCTGAATGAAAGGGCGTCTTCAGGTATGTAGCTCCGAGTTGGCTTTTCCCTGGTGATGGATACCCTCGTTTTCTTAACAATGAGTCCCTAAGGAACATCGACTCCACCAATAATCATGTGGATGACGTGTCGTGGTTCTTCTATTTCATTTTTCTTGTTTTCCTCTATCTCCCAAAATTGGTTTTTAGCTCGGTCGCTGAGGAGATTTCGAAGGTGCCCTTTACTGATTAGTCGGGACACCTCTTCTCGAAGCTGTCTGCAATCCTCGATCCTATGACCGTGGGTATCATGATATTCGCATATCAAGTTAGGGTTCCTCTGCGAAGGATCTGATAGCACGGGTCTTGGCCACCTGGTATCCCTGATCTTACTTATGGACGATAGGATGTCTGAAACATCGATGTTGAAGTTGTACTCAGATAGCCGGGGTGCCTTAATGGCCCGGTATGCCTTTCGAACCCTGCTTTGCTCACAAGTCCCTGAGGATTCTGTCCTCGGTCCATCCTTTGGTCGTTCCGAGATATGTTAAACCTCGGGACATTTATCCGATTTTCTATGTACGGTTGATACCTTTCTTTGTTTGGCCTTGGCTCTCTTTCCGGAAGCCTCGATTCCTTTGCTAAGACTCTGCTAGGATACATAGAGCCCGAGAGGGCTTCCAATTGGTCGTCCTCGACCCTGATCTTTGATTGATACCTGTTTTGCACATCCACCCAAACTATGGCGGGGTACTCGATTAAATTTTGCTTCAACTGCTTCGAGGCTATCGAGCTTCATTCATTTAAGCCCTGAGTGAAGGCTTGTACTGCCCAATCGTTGGAGACCGGTGGAAATTCCATTCGTTCCAATTGAAAGCGGGATACGAACTCCCTTAACATCTCATTCTCCCTTTCCTTGATTTTGAAGACATCAGATTTCCTTGTAGCGACCTTGATGGAACCAGCGTGTGCCTTCACAAAGGAGTCTGCCATCATGGAAAATGAGTCTATCGAGTTCGGGGGAAGGTTATGATACCACATCATGGCCCCTTTGGATAGTGTTTATCCAAACGTTTTCAATAGGACGGACTCAATCTCATCATCTCTCAGGTCGTTCCCTTTTACGCACAAGTGTAGGAAGTGATGTGCTCGTTGGGGTCCGAGGTCCAGTTGTACTTCGGGAGATCGGGCATTCTGAATTTCTTCGGAATGGGCATCGGAGCCGCAATTGATGGGAATGGATTTTGCACGAACTTTTTTGAATCTACACCCTTTAGGATCGGGGGTGCACCCGGGATCTGATCGACCCTTGAGTTATAGGTCTCTATTTTTTTGTCGTTAGCTTCTATCTTCTTTTTGCTCGATTCAATCCTCTTTGCGAGGTCTTCGAGCATCTTCATAATGGTGGGGTCGGCTGCTGACCCATTATTGCTCGACCTTTCTGGTGCATGTTCGACTCGAGGAGCCATTTCTGGTGGTGCCGTGCTTGGGGTTCTCTGATGGCTTTGTAGCTGAGCAATAGACACCTGTTATGCCTGTAACATCTCAAAAATGACATGAAGGCTAACTTCCCTTTCCCTTTGAGCAGGGGGCTCCCTGTGCTTCACACTGGTCTCTTTCATGCACACTTCCTTCTATATGAGAGCTCAAATCGACATGTTGAGCATTGCATGAGCCTTATCGACAAAAATTTGCACTGGTGCCCCTTCAGGGTTTTGCGGTGGCATACTAGCACCTGAAGCAGTCGCGCCAGTGTCTCCGTTATCCTCAGGACCGTTGTTTTCATGTGCGTTTACTGAGTTAGACATTTTCTGACCTGATATTGAAGATTCTTAGGCAAGAAAAAGTGTAAATAATAACTTGTGTTTTTAGAAAACCAGCACTAAAACAATCACTATTATTTTTAGCCCCACGATGGGCGTCAAACTGTTTACCTTGAAAATGGTAATTATAATTATATTTGATTATGTGGTTATAAAAATACGTGATCTATTTTAATACCAGTTGTTTAGGTAGTAGATGCTAAGTGAGTATTGGGAAAACGAAACAAGAGCGAAGGGTAGCAAGATTATGCAAATCGAGCAATGGAGAGCCTCGTCTCGAGGTCATTTAGGATGGGCCTCGAGGTTGGTCGGGATGGGCCTCGAGGTCGAGCTTAGGAGCCTGACAAAGGGCTGTCGAGGGTGATATAACAGTATTTAAGGCCTAAGAGATGGCCTATTTGTGATTAATAACAAATAACTAATGAAGAACAAGTAATGAACACAATAAATGAAAGGCAACAAATCAATAGAACAATTGTAGAGAATATTTAGTTAGAGAGCAGAGGATGTTCTTGTTCTTGTATTGAATATCATGTGTGTTACAAAGTGACAAGGGTCCCCTTTATATATGAGAGGGAATCCTAACATAGTACATGTGTAATTAATGCAAAGATAGATGGTTGTTACAACCATTTAATGCCACGGTACGGGCTTGTACTATTTTGTGTACTCTGTCAGCTTTAACCACGTGCTTTTTGGGGTTTTTCCGCCTTTCCACGTTGGTCTTCGATTTGCACTGCCCCAAGGTCGAGAGCCTTCGATATGACCCTTCGATGCCAAAACTCGAGCCTTCGATCCTTCTAAGCGCCATAATGATCGTAAAATTGAGCTCTCCGATTTTAGTCGTATACAAATAGTCCCCGCGTTTCTTAGAACGAAGTGATAAGAAACGGTCTTGACTTCTTGCCTCTTCAAAATCCCTATTATGACGTCAGTGCCTTCAGAGCATTAAATGATGTGACATAAAAAGCTGCACAGAGGTCGCCGTCAACATAATTTTTGAGAAGCCCATGAACCGTTATTGGTTCGACCTTTCCGCTTCAATGCATGCCTAAAGGGGCATCTATAAATACTTCACTCACTTGCCTTTTCATAATTTTGCATCTTCTTCAATCCTTCAAACTTTTACTAAGTTCTTTATATTCTCATCTTCTATCTGCGTTTTCTTCTTCGTCTTCCTTCTTTAAAACTCGATTATAATCATGGCCAAAACTTCCAAAACGGTACAACAAAAGGATGGAGCCGCTTCTTCATCACACCCGTCTAAGGTCAAGTCAAAAACTCCTCCTACTATCGAGCAATGCATCCCTGGCCCCTTCGACACCATCTTTGATTTCACAATTGAAAAACCTCCTTCTACACCGGGCCGATGCGAGCCCATGTCTCGATATATAAGTGTAGTAACTGATACTGAGAGGGTAAAGCTCGATTGCCGTCGGGGGGAGGCAGCCCGAGTAGAAATCCCTACAGCTAATGAAAGCATAGTCACGTATAGGGCTGTCTTTCTCAATGTATATACATATCCATTTACCTTAGGCCCCGTAGATTTTTCCTTTCCACCGATTGACCCGGTGATTCTTGAGTTTTGCCACTAATATCGGGTGACACTCGGTCAGATCTATCCTTCTTTTTGGAGGATTGTATACATGTTTCGACATATTACCAACATGGTCGAGAGAATGACTTTCACCCTCAACCATTTGATCAGATTGTACAGCCCTCGACTCTTCTGTGGGGGCCTAATTAAACTGCTTCGTCGATCTGCCAAGGCGTTCCTCGTCTGCATCGATGAGGATAAAGATCGGGGATAGATGAGCCGATTTGTTAGAATCAGAACTTCGGACATCATCCCTGCTGATAGACTGTCATTCCCGGAGGAATGGAATATGAAACGTAAGTACCCCGAATTGAGTATGTTTTGCCATCAATTTTTCTTTCAACTGATTTTCTTCTAATTGTTCAGCCACTGTTTGGTTTCCCGGCACGGTTCAGGACCTTCTGGGTTGGATCAAACTTTTAAACTCCGTTTTCCCATACAACAAACGCGTATGGCGTGAGCTGGCTAAAAATCAGTGGCAGGCTAAGAACCATGGTATGCTCTTGTTGTTACTGTTTTTTCATTCTTTGTACGTGCTTTCGATAGTGGTGTTTTTTGACATAACACGCTTGTGCAGGCCTTGGTGAAGGTGTGCAATGAGTCCGCTCCTACCTGGCGAGAAAGAGGCTCCGAAGACCACCAAGGACAGGAAAAGGAAGAAGGAGGCCTCGGCTGAATCTCCGAAATCAAAAAGGGCAAAGACTCGGAAGCCCAAGACCGATGCAATGGTCTTATCCTCGACGGTCGTTGAGAGCCTGCGGGCCGAGGAAGAGAGTGACGATACCTGCCCTTTGTTACAAAGGGCAAAGCGAAGCGTTGATGCTTCGAAAGCTGTCGGGCGGTCGTCTGCTGAGTTGGAGGCGGCCGATGCAGACTCACCTCGCATTGAGGAGACCCTCGAGGCGGGTTCGGATGCAGTCCCCGAGACACTCGTCGGACATGGCACAGTCCATGTTGATGAGCTCGGAGGGCTTGCTACTGGAGTTTTTTGGGGTCGGGAAGAAGTCTCGATGGAGGCTGATATTTCTGGTGGACTTCACTCGGGCCCGTCGTTTTCTCCAAGGGAGATACGAGATGCCCAATTCAAGAACGTTCCTGGTTTGGAGACCTCTCGTGGAGAGGATGATGCGTTCAGAGACTATTTTGAAGGGGTAGATGAGGAGATCGATGTTGATGCCCCCCTTGCCCTCGAGGAGGCCGAGAGGCTCCAAAAGCAGGTGATATTCTCGAAATTATATGTTGTTCTTCAACTTTCTATTCTTGATTACTAATGTTCTTCCTCTGCTGCAGGTCAAGAAGCTGTATGACCAAGCCTTCTCCAAGATGCAAGATGAGTTGACTCATCGTGGAGGGGAGCTTGAGAAGCTCATGTCGGAGTCTTTCGAGCTGGAGGCTTTGTGTGCCGGGAAAGAGGAAGAATTGATCAACCTCCGGGAAGCTCAGAGAGAGCGCTTCGAGAGAGGGTCGATCTTCTCGAGCAGGTATTTTGGTATTCACAACTTTATCTTTAATTGTAATACTTGGCGATGATCGACTTATTTTCTGTGCTTTTCAGATTAGGCAGAAGGATGCCCTGGTGGAGCAGCTCCGAGAGGATGTTGCGGCCAGCGACGCTGAAATCCACGAGCTAGCTCGGCTGAATGATGTCACGGCTTCGGAGAAGGAGGCGCTTCGGGGGAAGCTATCGCCGACTCAAGAAATTCTTCGAGGTGCTCAGGAGGAGGCTGCTGCACTATCTGCGGCCAGGTCCAAGGCCGATGAGTTTGTCCCCTCATACAAGAGGGATGTTACAGCTGCGAATGACCGGGCTAGGGAGATATCCGGAAAGGCCGAGATAAAACTGGCCCGGGCAGTTTCTCATGCCCGCACACAATCTAGAAGGAAGACCCTCGAGGAAGTGAGCAATAAGGGCGTCGATCTCTCTGCAAAGATCGAACCAGGGCCCTGGAGGAGGAATCGGCAATGCCGACTACGTCGGAAAAGCGGCTCGGGCAGCGGCGAAGACGAAGAGTAGATTCTCTTCTTCTTTTTTTCTTTTTTTTCTTTTTGTGTATATGGGACCCTCGGGGGGAATTTTTGTAGAAACACACTTGTAAATGCATTTTTAGAAATAAAATATCTTTCTGTTACATATCTCCCAACTTTGTCCCTCAATGCTTACACAAAAATTGACTTTCATGCTTCGATTCTTAGCTCTTCGGAACTCGTACTTGCAATAGTAGATCCCCTCGGGATCGGACACCTTCTCGAGGTTAGGCCGGCATGGGTGCTTCGATCCCTCGAATGTTGTGTGACAGTGTCATTTATGTGACATGACCATGAAGTGACCGAGGTGGCCCCACCGGTACACTTCCCCAAATGTTGTGACAACTCTGTCAGAATTAAATGGCTTTCAAAGTAGTTGGATAGACACCGCTTGCTCTATATATATTCTTACTTACTCTTCATTCTAAGTCTTGCATCTTTGCAAAACTTAGATTTCCTTTCAACGTTCTCTTCCCTTTCTCATCTTTACAAAACTATTTTTATTTCTTCCTCTTTACCTCTGCTTGAGTAGTTATGGCTGTTGTGCCCGAATCCATTCACCAAGAAGAGGGAAACTTTTCCTCTACATCTTTCCCCACCGGTGGTACACCGCCGGCATATGGTGAGTTAACCTCGAGTTGCTTTGCAGAAGAAAGATTTTGCACTAGAGAAACCTTTCGACGCCCCGGGCCATCGAGAGCATGCGTCGAGGTTCATCCGATCGATAGAAGAAAACCACCTCGAGGCCGTAAGGAGATACTGCGGCTGGGGAGAAAATGTGACGCTGCAGATACCTTCTCGATAAGAGAACATCATGACCTATGTGGAGGGATTCTTGAGCGTATATACATACCCATTCACATTGCGCCCCCTCGACAACCCTGTGCTGGAGTTTTGCAAAAGGCATCGAGTCACCCTGGCTCAAATTCACCCCTCTTTTTGGCGGATAGTGTTGATGATGAGTTACTTTACCGAAAAGGCTGAGCTCGAGTTTACCCTTAGCCAACTCATTAGACTGTATCGGCCGCAGCTTTGTCAGGGCCTGATTGCGCTACGACGCCTATCTACGAGGCCCTTTATTTCCAGTGACGACGAGGACCGGAACCGAGGATGGATGAGTCGGTTTGTTCGAGTGAGGACCACCGATATTATTCTTGACGAGTTCCTGTCGTTTCCGGAGAAATGGAACTTCAAACGTAAGCTACGCCGTACCTTACTGCCCTTTGCTTTGGTTGATGTATAAGAATGTTTTATTTTTCTCAGCGGTTCCGTGGATGTCGGAAGAGATCCCCGATCTTGCGGACTGGACTCGGAAGCTAGCAGCTTCGTCAACCTATGATGAACGCAAGTGGCGAGATCTGTCGAAGGGCAGATGGGAAGAAAAGAACCACGGTATGAGCCATGAGATTGCCCTTTCGAGAATGTTTCCTTTTATGTGTACTAACTTTGCTACCACAGGTGTTGGTGGATTCTCAGGAAGTGAGACCGTGCCCCTTTGAGGAGAGGGAAAGGCCGTTTGGTTCGGGGGCGAGGGAGGATAATAAGTGGATAAGGTCTTTGATGGATGAAGACATTCGCACTGATGTGGGGTCTGCCCAGAGACACAAAGAAGATGTCGATGTTGAAGAAGACTTCATATACGTTGGTCATTTTGTGGACGTCAGTTCTCCTCGGAGGGATGATTCTTTGTCCACGGCTCGAACCAGGGGGGTCCCCGAGGCTTCCGATTTTTCTAGGCCTTAGACCTCTAGTTTTGAGGGAGAGGTTCCTCGAGAGGGAAGGAGCAAGGGTCCTCTATCCTCATCTGCTTCTGCCCTCGAAGGTACTTCGAGGGACGCTCAGGGCCAAGGGTCGCCCGAGCCAAGTGGGGTCTCGAGTGGTCATGCCCCTACCGACAACGGTTCAACTGGAGCCGATGGGGCCAGACCAGTAGACGCACGCTCAACTTTTAAGGAGGCTTAGCCGCTTTGTTCTGAGGTGATTTATGATCGGCCTTGTTGGCCTTTTAGCTATGAATCTTCATTCTCTGATCTGAAGTTTCTTTTCCGTAGGTTTTTGATAAGCTCAAATTTGAGTTGCTTTGTTGTGAGACCAAGTTGTAGGAAGCTTTGGGCAAGGAAAAATCTCTCAAGATTCTTTGCAATAAGAAGACGAAAGAGATGATATATCTTCGATCGGAGATGCATCGGAGACGAAACTTGGAAGGCAATATCGAGCGTTAGGTAACCCTTATCCTGAATGAGTATATGCTCTTTTCCCGCTTTTAAAAACTAATATTTCGGTGCTTCAGGTGCAGAGAAAAATGGAAACACTGGATAGCCTTTGGGGCGAGGTCGGGCAAGTGAATTCCGAATGCCATACGTTGAAGGCGCAGATAGGCGTTCATGTTGCGGGCCAAAGGAATTCCTTGGCCAAGTCTGCCCTTGAGGTGCAACTTTGCAATGCTCGAGAAAGTAGATCGATTCAGACGAGCAGGATTGCCAAGATTGAGACCGATCTTTTGAATATGAAGGTCGAGGTTGTGGACGCCCGGGCTGAAGCTGAAGAAGTTCGAGCGAAGGCCGATAAGAAAGTGGTC
Source organism: Nicotiana knightiana (assembly GCA_005239525.1). NCBI lineage: Eukaryota > Viridiplantae > Streptophyta > Magnoliopsida > Solanales > Solanaceae > Nicotiana > Nicotiana knightiana. The sequence goes on along the minus strand of ML377374.1, from coordinate 31,796 downwards.
GTTTATTTGAAAGATGATGTCGATGCTCGGGCTAAGCTGAGAGGATATTTTGACAGAGATATGAGGGGTAATGAGTATGCCTGATGCAAGTCTCGGAGGGAGACCCTCAAAGAGATATATGCTAGGGCTTTTGACCTCTCGGAAGAGATAAAATTGGCCGACGCGGACGAGATCGACGCCAAATTTTTCCTTTCCTCTTGAGCTGATGCTGATATTTGAAGGCCGTCGTGGGAGCTGGTCCGAGAGTGGACTAGATTTTCTTCTTTGTTGTTTGCATAAGACTCCTGTGGGAGCGTTGTAAATATGTATTTGTATTACACACACACACACACACACAAAGAAGAAAATCTAGTCCACTCTCGGACCAGCTCCCACGACGGCCTTCGAATATCAGCATCAGCTCAAGAGGAAAGGAAAAATTTGGCGTCGATCTCGTCCGCGTCGGCCTATTTTATCTCTTCCGAGAGGTCAAAAGCCCTAGCATATATCTCTTTGAGGGTCTCCCTCCGAGACTTGCATCGGGCATACTCATTACCCCTCATACGAAAGATTCTTTAGTTTCTTTGTTTTGCTTGTCGGTAGTTGGTCCGGTGAATTGGACTTTGAGATGAAACCCTTGGGGTTATAAATTGGCCATAAGGCTTTTTAAGCTGGCGACTTAGGCTCTTACGCGTAAGGTCGGTACGACCTTTGGTGTAGCTGGCGAATTAGGCTCTTACACATTTAGCCCTTAGGTGCTTTAGATAATCGTTTCGGGCTNTAAATGTGTAAGAGCCTAATTCGCCAGCTACACCAAAGGTCGTACCGACCTTACGCGTAAGAGCCTAAGTCGCCAGCTTAAAAAGCCTTATGGCCAATTTATAACCCCAAGGGTTTCATCTCAAAGTCCAATTCACCGGACCAACTACCGACAAGCAAAACAAAGAAACTAAAGAATCTTTCGTATGAGGGGTAATGAGTATGCCCGATGCAAGTCTCGGAGGGAGACCCTCAAAGAGATATATGCTAGGGCTTTTGACCTCTCGGAAGAGATAAAATAGGCCGACGCGGACGAGATCGACGCCAAATTTTTCCTTTCCTCTTGAGCTGATGCTGATATTCGAAGGCCGTCGTGGGAGCTGGTCCGAGAGTGGACTAGATTTTCTTCTTTGTTGTTTGCATAAGACTCCTGTGGGAGCGTTGTAAATATGTATTTGTATTACACACACACACACACACACAAAGAAGAAAATCTAGTCCACTCTCGGACCAGCTCCCACGACGGCCTTCGAATATCAGCATCAGCTCAAGAGGAAAGGAAAAATTTGGCGTCGATCTCGTCCGCGTCGGCCTATTTTATCTCTTCCGAGAGGTCAAAAGCCCTAGCATATATCTCTTTGAGGGTCTCCCTCCGAGACTTGCATCGGGCATACTCATTACCCCTCATACGAAAGATTCTTTAGTTTCTTTGTTTTGCTTGTCGGTAGTTGGTCCGGTGAATTGGACTTTGAGATGAAACCCTTGGGGTTATAAATTGGCCATAAGGCTTTTTAAGCTGGCGACTTAGGCTCTTACGCGTAAGGTCGGTACGACCTTTGGTGTAGCTGGCGAATTAGGCTCTTACACATTTAGCCCTTAGGTGCTTTAGATAATCGTTTCGGGCTCAGTCTCCGAGTCGGGTTTCGACCCGAGCTCAACGTCCCTCAGTTTTTTAAATCGGCCCTAAGGCACTTTGGGTCGGTATGACCTGTAGCTGGAGACTTGGGCCCTTACGTGTTAGGTCGGTACAAACTTCATCGTAGCTAGCGACTTGGGCTCTTACGCATTTGGCCGAGGTGCTTTAGGTAACCATTTCGGGCGTAGTCTTCAAGTCGGGTTTCGACTCGAGCTCAACGGCCCTCAGGTTTTCAAATCGACCCTGAGGCGCCTTGGGTCGATACGACCTATAGTTGGTGACTTGGGCTCTTACACATTTGTCCTTGAGGCGCTTTAGTTAACCATTTCGGGCTTAGTCTCCGAGTCGGGTTTCGACTCGAGCTCAACGGCCCTCACGTTTTCATATCGGCCCTGAGGTGCTTTGGGCGGGTACGACCTGTAGCTGGAGACTTGAGCTCTTACGTGTTAGGTCGGTGCGACTAATTGGAGACTTGGGATCTTACGTTTTAGGTCGGTATGACCTTTGATGTAGCTGGCGACTTGGGCTCTTACGCTTTAGGTTGATATGACCTTTAACTGATTCTTTTCGAAGTTTTTCAAAGCAATTGGAGGCCTGTGATTTTATGGCAACATTCGAACGTCTCCAAGTCACGTTAGTTAGGTGGAGCCTTATGACGGTGGTCATTGTATTTGGCTGTAGCCTTTTAGTCCCCGAGTGAGATAGCCACGACGTCTATATCGAGGGAATGCCTTTTAGGGGTCTTACAAGTTCGATATATAGACTTGATTTTAATATGTGGACTATGCCTTTTTAAGGTCTTACAAATTTGTCCATGCCTTATTTGAGGCCTTACAGTTTTGATGTTGCCTCATGGAGGGTTTACGAGTTTGAAGTTGCCAGCCCTGAGGTCTTACGGCTATGAGTCGACTGTCGAGGTCAGTCCTTGAGTCAGAGTTGATATTGCCTCATGGGGGGCTTATGTCATTGATATTGCCTCGTGGAGGGCTTTATGAGTTCGAAGTTTCCGGCCCTGAGGTCTTATGGCTTCGAGTTTTTGGTGATTTGATGGAGTGACTGTCGAGGACGGTTCCCGAGTGGTCGATAAATTTTTGGCTCTGGGGCCGTTTCTTGTGAAAATAGCAAAACTTCTTTGACGCGCGAAGTGTTTTGATTATAAAAGATTCTTCTCTGATTACTTGGTTCAAATATACCTGTTTCGCCATCGAGGGTTTGATTATTCTATGTGGGCACGGTTCATTCGACTGTTTGGTCTTGTACATTGTTCTCCTGTCGAGACCCTCTTTGGCATATTTCAGTTATCTCCCAGGGGGATGCCCCTCAGTATTTGAGGTTGATCGAAGAGAAGCCTTGAATACTCGGTGAGTTTTCCTTAGGTAGCATATGGATGTTGTCTCATTAAAAACCTCGTCGGTAAAACCCATTTGGGATAAAATCAGACTTGAGGGAAAAAGAGCGCAACGCATGCTTTAAAACCTAAGGCCTTTGATCTGGAGGGTGCTTCGATTCCTTCCAATCGAACACTTGCGCATAGGTTAGTGTAAAGTGTGAAGGAAAGAGGGAGAGGATTGTACCTTAGTTGTGGCGGCGTTCAAGCCTTGATATACTTTGGTTATCCGTTCTGAGGACGCGGCACGGTCCTTTATTCGTTCCTACGAGGATGTAGTTTGTGATTATTACTGGGTTGTTTGCTTGTTTTTTGGCTCCTTCAATGTAGAAAGTGTTGGTGACACATTGTGCACTGCGAACATTTCTTTTGCTGCGTGTTGCTCTCCGTATACTATTTTTACTCCATCCTTCATAGGAAACTTCATCATTTGATGAAGGGTTGACGGCACCGCCCTCATGTTGTGAATCCATGGCCTTCCAAGCAATGCATTGTATCTCATGTCACCTTCGATGACATGAAACTTGGTATCTTGAATTGTACCGGCCACATTGACTAGGAGGATGATTTCCCCTTTCGTTGTCTCGCTTGCCATGTTGAATCCGTTGAGGACTCGAAAGGCCGGCACGATCTGGTCGAGCAACCCGAGTTTCTCCACCACCCCCGACCAAATTATGTTGGCCGAGCTACCTAGATCCTCGAGCACACGTTTAATTTGAAATTTATTCAAAAGAAAAGAAATTACCAGTGCGTCATTATGAGGTTGAGACAAGGTCTGGATGTCCTCTTCGCTGAATGAAAGGGTGTCTTCAGGTATGTAGCTCCGAGTTCGCTTTTCCCTGGTGATGGATACCCTCGTTTGCTTAACAATGGGTCCCTAAGATACATCGACTCCACCAATAATCATGTGGATGACGTGTCATGGTTCTTCTATTTCATTTTTCTTGTTTGCCTCTCTCTCCCGAAATAGGTTTTTAGCTCGGTCGTTGAGGAACTCCCGAAGGTGACCTTTGCTGATTAGTTGGGCCACCTCTTCTCGAAGTTGTCTGATCAATTTGGGGTTCCTCTATGAAGGATCTAATAGAACGGGTTTTGGCCACTTGGTATCCCTGATCTTACTTATGGACGATACAATGTCTGAAACATCGATGTTGAAGTTGTACTCAGATAGCCGGGGTGCCTCTACTGGCCCTGTATGCCTGTCGAACCCTGCTTTGCTCACAAGTCCACGAGGATTCTGTCCTCTTTCCATACTTTGGTCATTTCGAGGTATGTTACACCTCGGGATATTTCTCCAATTTTCTATGTACGGTTGATACCTTTCTTTGTTTGTCCTTGGCTCTCTTTCCGGAAGCCTAGATTCCTTTGCTAAGACCCTACTAGGATACACCGAGCCTGATGGGGATTCCAATTGGTCGTCCTCGACCCTGATCTTTGATTGATACCTGTTATGCACATCAGCCCAAACTATGGCGGGGTACTCGATTAAATTTTGCTTCAACTGCTTCGAGGTTATTGAGCTTCGTTCATTCAAGCCCTAAGTGACGGCTTGTACAGCCCAATCGTCGGAGACCGGTGGCAATTCCATCTATTCTAATTGAAAGCGGCATACGAACTCCCTTAACATCTCATTCTCCCTTTCCTTGATTTTGAAGACATCAGACTTCCTTGTAGAGACCTTGATGGCACTAGTGTGTGCCTTCACAAAGGAGTCTGCCATCATGGCAAATGAGTCTATCGAGTTTGGGGGTAGGTTATGATACCACATCATAGCCCTTTTGGATAGTGTTTCTCCAAATTTTTTCAATAGGACGGAATCAATCTCGTCATCTCTCAGGTCATTCCCTTTTACGGCACAAGTGTAGGCAGTGATGTGCTCGTTGGGGTCTGAGGTCCAGTTGTACTTCGGGAGATCGGGAATTTTGAATTTCTTCGGAATGGGCATCGGAGCCGCAATTGATGGGAATGGATTTTGCATGAACTTTTTTGAATCTACCCCTTTCAGGATCGGGGGTGCGCCCGGGATCTGATCGACCCTTGAGTTATAGGTCACCACTTTTTTGTTGTTAGCTTCTATCTTCTTTTCGCCCGATTCAATCCTCTTTGCGAGGTCTTCGAGCATCTTCATAATGGCGGGGTCGGCTGCTGACCCATTATTGCTCGACCTTTCTTGTGCCTGTTCGACTCGAGGACCCGTGCTTGGGGTTCTCTGATGGATTTGTAGTTGAGCAATAGCCACCTGCTGTGCATGCAACATCTCAAAAATGACATGAAGGCTAACTTCCATTTCCCTTTAAGCAGGGGCTCCCTGTGCTTCACGCTGGTCTCCTTCACGCACACTTTCGTCTGTATGAGAGCTCACATCGACATGCTGAGCATTGCGTGAGCCTTCGTCGACAGGAATTTGCACTGGTGCCCCTTCAGGGTTTTGCGGTGGCATACCGGCACCTGAAGCAGTCGCGCCATTGTCTGCGTGATCCTCAGGACCGTTGTTTTCATGTGCATTTACTGAGTTATACATTTTCTGACCTGAAATTGAAGATTCTTGGGCAAGAAAAAGTGTAAAGAATAACTTGTGTTTTTAGAAAACCAGCACTAAAACAATCACTATTATTTTTAGCCCCACGGTGGGCGCCAAACTGTTTACCTTGAAAATGGTAATTACAATTATATTTGATTATTTGTTTCTAAAATTACTTGATCTATTTCAATACCAGTTTTTTAGGCAGTAGATGCTAAGTGAGTAGTGGGAAAACGAAACAAGAGCGAAGGGTAGCAAGATTATGCAAACCGAGCAGTGGAGAGTCTGGTCTTGAGGTCGATTGGGATGGGCCTCGAGGTCGAGCTTAGGAGCCTGACAAAGGGATGCCGAGGGTGAAATAATAGTATTAAAGGCCTAAGAGATGGCCTATTTTTGATTAATAACAAATAATTAATGAAGAACAAGTAATGAACACAATAAATGAAAGGCAATAAATCAATAGAACAATTGTAGAGAATGTTTTAGTTAGAGAGCAGAGGATGTTCTTGTTCTTGTATTGAATATCATGTGTGTTACAAAGTGACAAGGGTCCCTTTTATATATGAGGGGGAATCCTAACATAGTACATGTGCAATTAATGCAAAGAGAGATGGCTGGTACAGCCATTTAATGCCACGGTACGGGCTTGTACTATTTTGTGTACTCTGTCAGCTTTAACCACGTGCTTTTTGGGGTTTTTCCGCCTTTCCACGTTGGTCTTCGATTTGCACTGCCCCGAAGTCGAGGCCTTCGATATGACCCCTCGATGCCAAAACTCGGGCCTTCTAAGCGCCGTAATGACCGTAAAATCGGGCTCTCCGGTTTTAGCCGTATACAGATATAATTCAGTTACCCTCAATGTGACATAAAATAGTTTTGTGACTTTAGTCTGACAATTAAGCCTATGCTTTATGGCTTCTCTGAATAAGCTCCGTGAGTTCACAGAACAAGAAGAGATAATTACCAGGAGAGTCCCTAACTTGGGAAGACCTCGGCAAGATGAAGTATACCTGGAGAGTGGCAATGGAGACAATCCGAATGTTTCCTCCGATTTTTGGAGGTTTCAGGCAGGCTGTAAAAGACGTTGAGTACGGAGGCTACGTCGTTCCTAAAGGATGGAAAGTAAGATCAAAATCCTCTGTCTTTGATCTTCGATTCTTCAATACAAAACTTTGCTAGCCTATATGATCAAAAGTTAACCATTGATTAACGGCTGCACGTAGATATTCTGGGTAACAGCTATGACACACATGGATAACAGCATTTTCCAAGAACCATAGAAATTTGATCCAGCGCGCTTTGACTTTGAGAACCAAGCAACGTTGCCCCCTTACAACTTTATTGCATTAGGAGGGGGAGCCCGTGTATGTCTTGGTTACGAGTTTGCAAGATTGAAACCTTGGTAACAATCCATTACTTAGTAAGGCATTTCACATGGAAACTATGCTGTATAGAGGATACCTTCAGCAGGGATCCAATGCCAACACCAAATCAAGGTCTTCCCCTCCAAATAATTCCCAAGAAACCTCTCTAATTCAATGAATTAATCCTTGGCTTTAGAGCTGTACAACTTTTAAAACATTAATATGCATTTTACGGGTAAGATAGGGAAAACATTGTTAAGAGCCTTGAGATTTGTAGCAAAATACAGTAAGGGGTCGTTTGGTTTGAATACGGCTTATGCCGGGATAAGTTATACTGGTATAAATTATGTTGGGATTATTTTTTATCCATTGTTTGGTATGTTATATTAAATATGACAATTGCATAATTTGTAAGAAGAATGTATAAGTTATACCGGTGCTAATTACTCCCACCCTCTATAAGGTATAAGTTATCCCGGTGTTAATTTTAATCCTAGGATAACTTGAGAATAAAAAGAAAATTTATATTTTACAAGCTATACGCAAGTATTCCACAAAATTTCTCATTAATTAGAGAGACTTTTATTTTTTTAAATTATTTTTAGCCGGATCCTCACACCCGTAGCTGTACTAGGATCCGTATCCCGTAATCTTAAAATTTACATCTTGAAAAATCTGACATCTAGATCCACACACCCGTACCCGTGTCCGAGCAACTTAACATTTAGGGTCCAGTAGTGATTGGACTTATGTTTCTTCTTTATAAAAATAATTGTTTCTATGACATTGGGGAATCAGGAAGGAGAAAGAGGACGGTGAGAATTGAACTTATTATGTTGAGAGACTTTGACTAGTAACCATACTGTAAGACTTGGTGGTAGGTCTCCTTATGCTTCTTCGGCATTTTTTAAATAACTCACCAAGAGGTGGTTGCTATTTATTATGACGAAGAACAAAATGCAGAGTGAAATTAGACCAAAATCTTTTCAGTATTTGTTTGTTTTGTGTGACAGCAATTAAATCTATTCTAGGAAATTGAACGAGAAACTGGGACTACCGCAACTTAAATTAGTACATTTTTTTATATATACCAAAATATGAAGAAAAATGATGTAGAAGAGTCTGTTTAGCAAAATATAACTCAAAACAAACAGAAATGCTTTCACTTGCTTGGTGAAAGTGGATTTCCCTTGAGTAGAAACATATAACTGGTGGTTTGCATAATGGAAAGATTCCTGCCATATGTCTCTAAATTATAGAGAAGAATCTTGCTTGTAATCCTGTCTGGATAACCATCGACTCATATTTTGATCAATAAATCTGTCTTATGCTCCTTTGCTAAATAGATTCCGACGGGTAACAAAGTTTAGAACTGTATATAGATCTCAAGCAATATATACACTTAAATCCTAAATACCAGGCTTAAATTTGAAGTATATAACTGCACTTGAAAATGAGGCTCTCATTTGCTGCCAGCCTGCCACAAAAACAATTGTACACCTCAAGTATTATACAAAAGATACAGCAAAACAGGAAGTACTAAAAATGATAGTCAATGAGCACAAACAGGTCCTTCCAGCCACGCAACTTAGTAAATATCATCGCCACTTTCGTCATACTATTGATTTGGACTGCTTGTTTTTAATAGAAAACCAAACACAACAGTTAATGTTTATGAACACTATTCTTTTTGGACATGTCGCTCGAGTTAGATACCACAATCCACAATCATATAGGAGACTATAAATTGGTATCTCTAGATGGGGCATCCTTTTGTTTCAGGATACCATTATGGAGCTAAGATACCTTACCAGTAACCAACAAAGTCAACAACACAAGAAGATCATATAATATCCTCCTACCTCTAAGCTCATTCCCTTTATACCTCAATCATGAACATTATCTTAACTATTTTCCTATTTCTTTTCTCAGTCTTCCTCCTCTTTGTTCGGAGGGGAAGACCATCAAAAAGGGTTCCACCAGGATCCCTTGGATTATTGATCATAAGCCAAAGCCTTGGCATGTTAAGGGCAATGAGAACCAACATAGCAGAGAAATGGATTGAAGAGAGAGTTCAAAAATATGGTCCTATTTCAAAGTTAAGCCTCTTTGGCAAACCCACTGTATTCATTTATGGACAGGAAGCTAACAAGTTTATATTTACCAGTGATGGCTCTGCCCTCAGTAACCAGCAGACAAGATCAATCAAGATGATTCTGGGAGCGCGTTACCTTTTGGAACTCAATGGTGAAGATCATATATAAACGGGTTAGAGATGCTCTAGTATCATTCTTGAAGCCAGATTTTTTGAAGCGTTATGTTGGAAAGATGGAAGAAGTCAGAATCCACCTTGAGACTTACTAGAAAGGCAAGCAAATAGTTAAGGTTTGTCAAGTACACATGTAGTATTCTTGCATACAAAAATAGACATTTACAACTAATTTTCGTGTATAGTATTTGATGGTAAGCATTGCCTCTAATGAAGACACTGACCTTCGACATTATTTGCTCTCTCCTTTTCGGGCTTGAATATGAGCGCGAAGAGAAACAACTGGTTCAGTATTTCCAGCGGATGATAGAAGGGATGTGGTCAATCCCCATAGACTTGCCCTTTACACGTTTCAACCGCAGACTCAAGGCAAGCAAAGATGTCCAGAAAATGCTCAAACAACTTATTCGCGAGAAACAACATGAGTTTGAGAACAACTTAGCTTCATCCAGCCAGGACCTCATCACCTGCTTGCTCAGCATCCGCAGAGAGAACAACCAACAAATTATATCTGAAAATGATATCATTCACAATGTCATGCTTATCATGATTGCTGGGCAAGACACTTCATCTGTTCTGATAACTTTCATAGTAAGACTTTTAGCAAAGAATCCCAACATTCATGTAGCTGTCCTTAAGGGTAAGAACCCCTCTGAATATCACGTGATTCATTCTACCTTTCGAGTTTCTTCTAAAGTAGCTTGGTGGAAGTACATAACAAGAAGAGATTGCACAGAGTAAGTCACCTGGGGAGTCCTTAACATGGGAAGACCTTGGCAAGATGAAGTATACCCAGAGAGTGGCAATGGAGACGATGAGAATATTCCCTCCCATTTTTGGAGGCTTCAGGCAAACTGTAAAAGACATTGAGTACGGAGGCTACCTCATTCCTAAAGGATGGCAAGTAAGATCAGAATCCCCATCTTTGATCTTCCATTAATCAACCTGTTAATTTTGATCTTCCATTCCTAAGGGATGGCAACCTGTTATCCTTGGTGATCATAGCCATTTCATCTTCTTCCAGATCTGCTCCTTCAGTGATTCTCAATGCCAGACTCCTTTCCTTCTTGAAACATCCATCTTCATTGTATGTCTTCTAAGTTCACAGGCAGTAAGATTTCTAATTAGCTCATCCAGTTTGAGAGTTGCAATGTTCTTAGATTCTTGAATTGCAGTGATCTTGCTCTCCCAAGATACTGGAAGAACCCTTGTTAAAATCTTCTCAACCTTGTCTTCCTCAAAAAGAGTCCTTCCAAGAGATTTCAGTTCATTAGTCAATGTGGTGAACCTAGTGTACATCTCTTGAATGGTCTCTCCTTCCTTCATAGAGAAATTCTCATATTGAGAATATAGTAGAGTACCTCTGGATCTCTTCACTTGAGCAGTTCCTTCATGAGCCACTTACAAAGTGTCCCAAATTTCTTTGGCAGTAGTGCAGCTTTGAGTTCTACTGTACTCATCTGGACCAAGTCCACACACAAGCCACTTCTTGGCCTTAGCATTTTTTCCCACTTTTTCAAATCCTCAGTAGTGCAGTCATCTCTTGTCTTTGGCACGTCTACTCCTTCAGCATTCTTCTTCATGGTGACCATTGGACCATAAGTAATTATGTCCCATAGCTTATAGTCTTCACCAATTATATGATCTCCCATCCTGTTCTTCCACCAGGAGTAGTACTGCNAGTGTAGTCAGCTCTTGTCTTTGGCACATGTACTCCTTCAGCAGTCTTCTTCATGGTGGCCAAAGGACCGTCAATGACTATGTCCCATAGTTCATAGTCTTCTCCAATTAAGTGATCATTCATCGTGTTCTTCCACCAGGAGTAGTACTGGCCATTGAAGAGTGGTGGCCTAGAAGTTGATTGTCCTTCCCAGTTCCCAGGTAATGCACTCATCTTGATCTTTTCATAAGGTGTTAGCCTCTTCATGGATAACCCGCGCTGATACCAATTGATGTTTATCTATGTCAATACCACATAAGAGGGGGGTGATTTGTGTGGTGAACAATTTTCGCGTGCACTAGTTCTAGAAGGACCAGGTTCTTCTATGTGTTCCAACCTATACTGTTTGCGGAATAATAAATACAGAAAATAAAGAACACAAGGATTTTATGTGGAAAACACCTAGCTCAAAGGGTGAAAAACCACGACCTACTTTCCAGTAGGATTTTTCCAAACACTCCACTAAAATCACTGAGCCAAAAACAGCATTTACAAAAACTCTTTGTAAACCTAGGATTAACTCTAATCCCTTTGTGGCAAAATAGCCTCTAGCTATTTGCGACAAACTTCAAGTTAGCTATAACTTGAAACACATAACCTATTACAGACGCTTCTAGATAAAGTTGAAAGGTACAAGTTGAAATCACCTACTACAAATAATTAAACTAGACTAAAAGACAACAGTTGGAACTGGTTCTTCTAGCTGGTCCAAGTAGCTTCAGAGTCGCACACTTAAATCTCACACGAACTGCTTGCAAAATTTACCTTGCTAATTTTTCTCTCAATTCTTACTTAACTTATGCTTTTGTGTGTGTCTGTACAATAAGAAAAATTCGCAATATATAGGATTAGTAGACGAGAAATTTACTAGAGTTCTAATGCTACTCTTCCTTGGTGGAAGAGTTCTAGTTAATCTCAACTCCGCGAATCCTTCCTTATCTTTGATTCTGTTCTTACTGAATAAGGAGTCATTCTCCTTATTATCTTACAATCTTTCGATCAGGAGATATCTCTTTAATTCGCATATTTCGTTTATCTCCTACATATGCACCTCACGTGCCTTTAACTCTGCATGTGTCTATGTCTCCGGTGATGGGTCTGGTTCAACTTTAAATTCCTTTGTCAATCTTCAAAACCATTCAATTTCTTGGGCCAACAACACAAAAACCAAGTGCCCCGATGACCCACTTTATCTATAAATGCCGGTCATTTTTACTTGCTTAATGCAATTATCCTCTCTTCACATCCCTCACCCGACATCCTTATAAATTTCTGATTTCAATTGTCTTTCTCATATTCATAGGGTATCACATAGAGTGATTTCAAGCTCATTCATGATTCCTCACAAATAATTAAAATAAGTACAAAGACAGTGTAACATAAACGGCAGCTGATTTAGTTGCTCAGCTAGAAGTATTTGGGTAAATGCATGCATTTCACACACAAGACCATTCAGCTGCAGGTTTCATGTATCGAACAGTATCTACATTTCCATAAAGGTGTATCTGTTCGAATTTTAACTTGATGTTATCATCAATTTCTTCTTGGAGCTTCATTTGACTGCTATAACATTATAGAATGAGTCAAGTGTTCCATAGAGCTCCACGAAGTATGCGGATGTGCTTAAGCAGTGAATAAATGACAGGTTAGTATCTCGTGGGAGCTGAATTGGTATTTGTTTCATTGTAAGAACCTTGAAGCACTGTATGCAAGAAAACAACTTCAAAATAATACTGCAAAGTGCAAACACAAAATTGTGAAGACTTTTGTAATATGAAATAACATGCATTACCAGATAAGCATCCAAGGGTGAGGGGTAATTTCCGTCAATTGTGTCTATCCAGCTAAATATTAAGTTGTGGTAACCATAAGGTTGGCCATCCATGCTTTTTGCATATTCCCAAGAAGCAGTTTCATTAAACTTGGCACAGAGGTCAGGGAGCAATGCAATATGTGGATTGGAATCATCTTTTGTCAGCTTAAATTCCCACCACTCTTCCCATGGCAATAGAGCAATAACATCTTCTCCCTGAAAGGAAATGTGAAGAATAAAATTGGTGCAAATATGGCATAGAGATTACGTTACTATATATATGGCCCTTCATGCTTAAACTTTTTCTTATATCTTCAACCTGCTCACCTCCCCCAATTCCCAAGTGTCCGGGCCAAGACGATTACCCAGAACTACAGCGTACACACTCAAGTTGTTAACCATGCGCCTTTGGATATTGTGTTGTGTGTCTTGCATGCCCACAAGTTTCTACCTAGTTAGAGGTGCTCAAAGTTTGTGCAAATGTCAGGAATCTCCATCTGATGAAGCAAACTACCGGGCCTCTGATGCTCATATTTCACCTGCTGACAATTCAAGCACCAAGCCACATATGCTACAATATCCTTTTCCAAGGTCCTGGTACATCTTGGCAGCGCCCGACTGAATAGAATACCGAAAACTGTGAGCCTCCTCAAGGATCAACTCACGAAGCCCATCAACATTAGGCACACATACTCGACCCTGCATCCTCAAAACACCATCATCTCCAACAGTGACCTGCTTGGCACCATCGAGCGACTGTACAAGATAGAATACGGTTGGGCTCTGAAATATCCAACCTCACAAACTGGTTGACCAAAGTCTGAATATCTGAAGCTAACGGCCTCTCACCGACTAGAATGAAAGCAAGGCTTCCCATACTCACTGCATTCCTACTCAATGCATCGGCTATCACATTGGCCTTTCCCGGGTGATACAGTACGGTGATGTCATAGTCTTTCAATAGCTCCAACCATCTCCTCTGCCTCAAATTTAGATCCTTTTGCTTGAACAAATACTGAAGGTTGCGATGATCCGTGAAAACCTCACACGACATGCCATAAAAGTAATGCCTCCAAATCTTCAGTGCGTCAACAATGGCTGCCAACTCTAAGTCATGGACAAGGTAATTCTTCTCATGAACCTTTACTGACGAGACACATACGCTATCAACTTTCCCTCTTACATCAACACTGCTCCGAGCCCCACACGGGAGGCATCACAATATACCGTGTAATATCCTGAACCTGATGGTAATACCAACACTGGTGTTGTAGTCAAAGTTGTCTTGAGCTTCTGAAAGTCGCCTCACACTCGTCCGTCCATCTGAACGGGGCACACTTCTGGGTCAACCTGGTCATCGGGGTTGCTATGGACAAAAATCCCCACAAACCGACGGTAATAACCCGCCAAACCCAAGAAGCTCCTGATCTCCGTAGCTGAAGTGGGTCTAGGCCAGTTCTTGATTGACTCAATCTTCTTAGGATCTACATGAATACCCGTTGCTGATACGACGTGACTCAAGAAAGCGACTGAATCCAACCAAAACTCGCACTTCAAAATTTAGCATACAACTGATTGTCCCTCAAAGTCTGGAGCACTATTTGGAGGTGCTGCTCATGCTCCTCCCGACTGCGGGAGTATATCAAAATGTCGTCAATAAACACAATCACAAATGAATCCAGGTAAGGCTTGAACCTTCGGTTCATCAAGTCCATAAATGATGTTGGGGCATTAGTCAACCCAAAGAACATCACCAAAAACTCATAGTGCCCATACCGAGTCTAAAAAGCTGTCTTAGGGACATCGGATGCCCTAATCCTCAACTGATGGTAGCCCGATCTCAAATCAATCTTCGAAAACACCTTGGCACCCTGAAGCTGATCAAGCAAATCGTCAATCCTCGGCAACGAATACTTGTTCGTGATAGTGACTTTGTTCAATTGTCTATAATCTATACACATCCTCATTGACCCATCCTTCTTCTTCACAAATAACACCGGTGCTCCCCAGGGCGAGACACTAGGTCTAATGAAGCCCTTATCAAGCAAATCTTGCAACTGTTCCTTCAATTCCTTCAACTCTGGTGGGGCCATCCGGTATGGCGGGATAGAAATGGGATGGGTGCCCGGAGCCATATCAATGCAAAAGTCAATATCCCTGTCGTGTGGCATCCCCGGCAGGTCTGCAGGAAATACCTCAGGAAACTCACGGACAACAGGCACAGAATCCATAGAAGGACCTCAACACTAGAATCACGAACATAAGCCAAATAGGCCAAACATCCCTTCTCGACCATACGCAGAGCCTTCATATAAGAAATAATCCTGCTGGACGAATGTCCAGGAGTCCCTCTCCACTCTAATCGAGGCAAACCCGGTAAGGCTAAGGTCATTGTCTTGGCATGATAATCCAAGATAGTGTGATAAAGCGACAACCAATTCATGCCTAATATAACATCGAAATCGACCATATCAAGAAGCAAAAGGTCTACATTGGTCTCCAGACCCCCAATAACGACCACACACGAGCGATACACACGATCTACAATAATAGAATCCCCCACGGGCATGGACACATAAATAGAGGGCTCAAGGAATCACGGGGCACAACCAAATATGAAGCAAAATAAGATGACACATAGAAGTAAGTAGACCCCGGATCAAATAGAATTGAAGCATCTCTACTGCAACTGAAACACTACCTGTGATAACAACATCAGAGGACTCTGCCTCAGGCCTGGCTGGAAAGGCATAACATCGGGGCTGAGCCCCACCACACTGAACCATATCTCTGATACAACCTCTGACTGGCGGGCCTCCACCTCTAGCGACCTGACCTCCACCTCTAACAATTTGGCCCCTACCTCTGGCTACCTTACCCCTACCTCTGGCTGGCGGAGCAAGCGGTGCGGTAGCTGGTGCCGGAACCATGGCACGAGAACTATGGTACTGAGGCTGAACACCCAACAATCTCAGACAAGCTCTCCGAATATGACCATAGTCACCACACTCAAAGTATCCATCCTGATACTGCGGCTGTGAAAACTGAGACTGACCCTGACGAGCCGGCTGGCCACGACAATAACTCTGAAGAGGAGGTGCTCTGATAGGAGTTGGTGGTGCACTTTAGGTTGGCTGAGTAGAAGGAGGCACATAAGAACCACGACTCCCAGATGTGCCGTGAGATACCTGAAGTGCTAAATGAAATGGCCTAGGAGGATGGCCTCTACCAAAAACACCCCTGCCTCTAGATGAGGCACCGCTGAACACATATCAGAATGACGAGGCCTCTTATCTGAACCCTAACCTCCCTGTTCAAGAACCATCTCGACTCGCCTGGCCACATTGGCCGCATCCTGAAAAGAAATCTCGCTCCCAGTCTCCTTAGCCATCTGCAATCTAATAGGCTGAGCAAGACCCTCAGTAAACTTTCTCATCTCTCTCTCTCTCTATGGGAAGCAAAAGAATAGCATGTCGAGCCAAATCCACAAAACGAGTCTCATACTGGGTGACAGTCATGCTGCCCTGGTGAAGACGCTCGAACTAACGGCGGCTCTCCTCTCTCGTAGTGATAGGCAGAAAATTCTCCAAGAAGAGATGTGAGAACTGATCCCAAGTGAGGACAGGCGACCCAGCTGGTCTAGTCAATAAATAATCCCTTCACCATTTCTTGGCGAAACCAGTCATCTGGAAAGTAGCGAAGTCGACCCCATTGGTCTCCAAAATACCCATGTTCCGAAGAACCTCATGGCAGGTACTCCTGGGGGTCCTCTGAAGTGGCACCGCTGAAATGAACTGGGAAAAGCTTGATAAACCTGTCCAATCTCCACAAAGCATCGGAGGACATAGCTGCCCCATCAACGGGCGGTACTGCAGCAACTGGCTGAACTACCCCAACTGGATGAGTTGTTGGGGTCTGAAACTGGGGAGCCACCTGCTCCGGAGTATGAGTGGCAGAAGTTTGGGCTTCTCCTCCAGCATGAGATACGGCTGGTGCCACGGGGAATGTGCCAGTCTAGGCTACACTCTCCATAAGGCCCACTAGTCGGACCAAGGCATCCTGAAGCACTGGGGTAGTAATAAACCACTCTGGGACCTGAGCCGGTCCCGCCGGAATGGTCTGAGCTGGAGCCTCCTCATCGAACTCAACCTGAGGCTCCACGGCTGGGGCTGCTGCTCGGGATCTGGGCTGACCCCTGCCCCTGCCTCGGCCTCTACCCCTCGTAGGAGCTGCTGCTGAAGGATCCGGCTACTGATCAGCGGAAGAAGCAGTACGCGTTCTCACCATCTGCGAGAGAATATAGAATAAAGAGTTCAGTTAGTATTGAGATAACAAGAATCACACGACAGAGTTGAATAAAAGTGAACTTGTTCCTAACTTTATAGCCTCTGGGAGATAAGTACAGATGTCTCCATTCCGATCCCCCAGACTCTACTAAGTTTTTCCGTGAAATTGTGAGACCTAATAAACCAATACTAACTTGTCATGACCCGAATTCCCAACCGTCAGGACCGTGATAGCGCCTAACATCGCATTCGCTAGGCAAGCCAACATTAGAATTTAGCTAACCATTTTCTTTTACAATTAATTGAATACAAGTAAACAGTTTAAAACAGGTGATCATAAATGCAAAATTAAATAAATATTGCATAACCATGAACTATTACCGGAGCTATCACTACCACCCAGAACTGATGTCACAACCCATGAACATTCTATGAATAGCTAAAGTATTGGTCTGAAAGAAAAGTACAACTGTCTCGAAAGAAAATAAAACAGAAATGTAGAACATAGGAGGGGACACTAGGGCCTGCGGACGCCATTAGGACTACCTTGGGTCTCCTGGACGAATGCCTGCAACCGACCTCTCGATCAGCCACAATCAGCTTCAAAATCTACACAGAAAGTGCAGAGTGCGGTATCAGTACAACCGATCCCATGTACTAGTAAGTGCCGAGCCTAACCTCGATGAGGTAGTGACGAGGTTACGGCGGGGCGTTTATAATATAACATTCATACAGTTTATAATAAAGCAAAAAGGAAGTACGAAATGAAATGAAATAGTAACTTACAGTAAATAAATACGTAACCAAGTTATCTTGCTAGTACTCAGCTATAACCAATCCTTAAGAGAGTTTCAATGCTATAGAATAAAATTCACAGTAGAAGCAGAATACATAAACAACAAAATGATGCGGTTTGCATCCCGATCCCACCATATAATCAGTAACAACATGAACATGAACATTTATTACTCCTGTTGCAGCGTGCAACCCGATCCCCCCAGTCCACCCTTATTACTCCTCAATATATCACCCTTATTCCCCCTGTTGCGGCGTGCAACCCGATCACACATGTCCGCCCTTATTACTCCTTATTGCGGCGCCCAATCCAATCCCACCAGACAATCACCAGTAACACAATAAGAACAAGTATTTCACAATTTAGCTCAAAACCCTGCACAACATTTGTGCCTCAAACCAATGCAAACGGAAATCTAAACAATTATGAAACTTCATCAATTAATACTACACAGCGAGCCCTACTAAAATGTACCGTGAAACACCGATAAACCAACTTAACCTAATAATGTGATACCATGCACTACGGAACAATTAATACCTTCAATAAAGAAAATAACATATAATAAGAAGCAATTAAACATGGAAGCACCAATAAGCATGTAGCAGTTAAGGCAGGAAAACAATATATATTAGGAACGGGGAAGGGAACAGGCTAAACAGATAGTTTGGCGGCGCATAGGTACTCGTCACCTCACCTATACGCCATACACATGAAATTTCACATAGCAATTAAGTCGGGGATTCCTAATCCCTCAAGTCGAAGTTAGACCAAACACTTACCTCAATATGACGGCCAACTCAACGCTCAATTATCGCTTTTTCTCTATTTTTCACATTCAAACCACTCGTATCTTGTCAATATCAACTTAATACATCAATTATCGCTAAAGGAAACAACTTTAATGAATAATTACTGATTTCCCGAAATTTTCCAAAAAAGTTAAAAACTGACCTCGGGCCCGCTTGGTCCAAACTCGAGGTTTGGACAAAAATCCGTTTATTCATTCACCCCCGAGCCCGAATATGTAATTAGTTCCAGAATCCGACCCCAAATCGAGGTCTAAATCCCCAAATTTGTAAAATTCCCAATTCCCCTAAAATCCCTTATTTCTACCCTTAAAGAACAAGATTTAGGCCTAGAAATCTGATGAGTGTTGATGAAAATTGAAAGGAATGAGTTTAGGTACACGAAGCTATGATTTGGTGTTGAATTCCCACTTCAAAAATCGCCCAAGGTCGAGTTCTATGGAAGAAAATATGAAATTTTGGTCAAATCCCGTTTTGGAGTCTGTTTTAAAACACTGGACAGGCCTTCTCGCGTTCGCGGGAGGCCTGTCGTGATCGCGATACACAGCAGCCTAAGGCCTTCGCATTCGCGAGCCCTTCTACGCGTTCACGTAAGGAAACTCCCCCCAAGCCATCGTGTTCGCGACCCAGTGGTCGCGTTCGCGTAGAAGAACATGACTCCCCTCCTCCAGGTCCCTTAACTATCGCGTTCGCGGGAGATTGATCGCGTTCGTGAAGGGTACCACCCCCCAGTGCTTCGCGTTCGTGAAGAAGAATTTTCTTCTCAGCCTGGTTTACACTTCGCGATCTCGAAACACAAATCACATGTGTACTAGCAACAACAAAGACAACATAATTTCTAAGTCTGAAACATCTCGTTGCCTATCGGAAACTCACCCAGCCGCCGGGGCTCCAAACCAAACATGTATGTAAGTCGAAAAATATCATACAGACTTGCTCATGCGATCAAATCGTTAAAATAATACCTAAAACTACAGATTTAGCATCAAAATCAATAAAATTCTCAAGAACACTTAAAGTTTCTATTTTCTCAACCAAGGGTCCGAATCACGTCATATAAACTCTGTTTCTCATCAAATTTTACAAACATGGGTTAGATATTATAACGGACCTGTACAGGGCTCCGGAACCAAAATACGAACTCAATACCATCAAAATAAAGCATAAATCACATACTTTAAAACCATAAATTTTATGAAATTCAATTTTAATCAAAAATTCATTTCTCGGCTATGAACCTCGGAATTCAATTTCGGGCATACACCCAGATCCATATTTTATTACGGACCCACCGGGACCGTCAGAACACGGGTCCGGGCCCGTTTGCTCAAAACGTTGACCAAAGTCAACTAAAATCATTTTAAATTTCAAAAATTATTATTTCTTCTATTTTTTCCACATAAAGGCTTTCCAGAATTACTCCCGAACTGTGCATGCAAATCGAGGAGGATAGTTATAAGATTTTTAAGGCTAATGAGCGTGAAATAAAGTCCAAAAACATAAAATGACCCCTTGGGTCATCACAATCATCATGTTCAAGATCCTGGTATGCAATTAACGTTTATGCTTACAGTGTTCCCCATTTAAATTCATCTCAAGCCAACATTATAAAACATAAAAAATAAAAATGGTAAGTGCCAAAAGTTCTGTGTAATTTCTACTGGCATAAGAATCTCTAATAAGGTTAAAACTCCTAGAAAGCCTAGGATCTAAGGTAAACTTATATAGCATTACTAAAATATATTCCCAACTAATTGGTATATTGATTCTAACAGGTTGTAGGTCTCCATATGATTTTAGGTCTACCACGTCCCCATATAACACCTTCATTCACCATGATTTCACACCTACAGAGCGGTGCATATGGAGGTCGACACAGGACATGACCACACCATGTCAAGCGATCTTCTCTCATATTATTCTAAATGTGTGCTACTTGCACCTTCTAATGAATATGGTCATTTTTAATATTATCTAATATTATATGACCGTGTATCCATCTTACCATTTGTATCTTTGCGACACTTATCTTGTGGATCTGTTGGATTTTAGCAACCCAACATTCACTTCCAATAACATTGTTGGTCTTATAATTGTTTTAAGGAACTAACATTTACCTTTCACTTTGTATGCCTGGTTATTATTATTTATTTTCTTAAACCAAGCAAGGAGAAATATTTTGTTGATCAGTGGCAGTGAGATGAATTTTAACTACGAAATAAAAGATAAGCTTTAATCTAGATATTTTTCCTTTCGATTAACACCAATGTACCCATTCATTTGTGCAGTATTTCCATATTTGTCAATTGTTTCAAGTGTATGTACCAACTCTTCTCATTCCCGCCAACCCCACCTCCCCCCACCCAAAAAAAAAAAATTGAAAAAAAACAATTTGCCACAAAAACTTGGCTGGATAATACTTGCTGGGAAGAAGGAACACCCCAAATTTTTGCTAGGACAAGTAATCGGAAATCTCCCATGTTTTCCTCCTTCAAATTAGTCCCTGGTCTGCATCCATGATGTCCCGGAAAATGCGAATAAAGGTAAATCACAACAGCAGCAATACAAGTAATGAGATTTTCGAACAAGAGAGAAGTCTCAATCAAGATAATTTTTCAAGACCATTTCATTTGTTACGACACATCCATAAATCATTTTTGACATCTTCAGTTCCAGTAAGTGTAATGGAAGCATTTAACACAACTGGAATTATAAGCTAATTATACCTCGAAATGATGGCAGGCTTACCCAAAGAACCATAGTATATACCAAAATGTTTGACCCATAAATAATATGACTATCTTCCATCTAACTTCAATCTTAAACAGATACTACTAATTAAAGACCCTATAGATTAGTAATGTATAGTTTATGCGGTGATTAGTAATGAAGGTATTGTTATCAAAAAATTATTAATTATGCAATGATTAATAATGAAGCATTATTGCCATACAAGAACTACTACTTACTTTAAGGAGCATTTTTCTCTTTAAATAGTCTAATCCCCATATTCCTGACACGAGATATTTTATATGTTACCCTATAATAAAATGTACTTTTTTTCGAAAGTTAGAGAATCCGCAGTCGTTACCTTTCAGGTGCGCTTTGAGTTTTACCCAATTTCAGTGCGACAACTCGCAAATCACACTGAAGAGGTAGACCACACTAAGTAAGTCTCGTGTGATGAACTCGACCGAAAAAGTATTAGGGGATTTTGAACCTGCAGTCTTCCATTTGGGGATACCTGCTCAATTAACTCGGTCATCCTTGTGGATTAATATTATGCAAATTCTCATATAACCTAAGTAATACTATTTGTAAAATTACAACCAGCTTATTCTTTGACCTATTATTAGCCTTTCGACCTTGGTCACCCCTTAATTGGATTATTATATGCCACTGAACGATAAATACTTCATCTATTTCATTTTATATGACACTTCTTCCTTTTAGTCTATTTTTTCATACCTAGTCAAACATAGTCATATAACTTGAAATGAGGGAGTACTAAATTAGCAATTAGGGGTGTATTTTTATTTGACAAATTGATGGACAGACACGACCGTTGATCAATGACAAAAAGAAGTTTCACTTAATGGCTAGATCCGTTGTTGGGAAAGAACTACCCGACGAAGGCACTGTATCAAGCTCTAACAGTTGCAGCAATGTGCCTGCAAGAGGACGTGAGTACGCGGGCTCTAATCAGCGATGTAGTGATTGCTTTAGAATATATATCTAGTATCAAGAAGCATGAGAAGGAGGACGCGGTAGCAGAAGACACTTTCAAATCCCCACCTGCATTGCAAACTATTACAAGTCATGTTGAACGTATTCAAAATAATAAAGCCCATTGTGTTAGATAAAGATACTAAAACCGTTTTCCCGGTAACCAAACATTTCTAGTCTGAGTGTTTCTCTGATTTTAAGTAGTGTTGTCGATGTGAATATCCATAGGTTTTCTTATATACAAGTCATCAAATTACACGAATACTGTAAAAATTCTTTATACTATCAGTGTATAATTTAAATTCTTCCTATAGAGGCAGCATTCCCCTCTGGAAACAAAATAGGAAGCCTCCTTTCAATACAATTGAGGTGTTCTTCAGCAATCAGGTAATCTCCCACTTATTCATATTGATGAACATCACATTATGACATGATTTTCGTTATCTCTAACTAAAAATGAATTGCCTAAACATTAGAATTTAATATCTCTTGTATACTGTGATACAACTCATTTTTCTTTATTCCATTTATTTTTTTTAACTTGGTTATATTTGTTGGTACGTCTATTGTAGTATGTCACAAAAATTAAGGGGATTCAATATTTATTATAAGTAGTAGGGATATTAGAGGATATTAAAAAGGTAATTGGTGGGGGAAGAGCGAGATAAACACTTTAGAAATTCGTCTCTATAAATTTCAACATAATCTTATTTCTATTTTTTAATTAACATTTCTAACTTTTCCTTTTTCCTCATCTGAAAAATACTGGACATCTGAAAATATTGAAGGTGAATTCTATTAATAGAAAAGTAATACACTCTAGATAAAAAGAAAAAGAAAAGTAAAATGGTTGTAGTCATTAGTCCTTACCAATTGGTGACCTTAGACTATAGATCTAAAATACTTTGGAGATCAAATGATCTAATGTATCTATTTATATTTATATTTATCTATACTATATTAAAAGCATGAACCTCTCAAGTTAAAAGTTAAATTACTTAAATATCCTTTTAAATAATTTTAAAATCCTACTTATTGTAAAAAAAAAAAATAATAACGGAACGCCTACAGGAGGCCCCAAGCAACGTTTCATGCTTCATTAACAGACACAACAACTATTAGTTGTGAGGGAAAAGATGTTAATTCCAAAGGGTATTATTTAACCAAACAACCTGCTTTTGGCTGAATCAAGATATGTCTACGTATGCAAGTAAACTTTAAATTGTACTAAAATTGTATTCATTTTGAACCTCTTGAATCTTGATATAGGATCTTGAATTTTACCTTCGCATTACCCATCTTTAGCTTTGGACATTGACAATTTACTCCACTATTTATCATGTTGTCCGCCAATGCGTTCACAGTATTACACGCAAAAATAATGAATAACCAAAACTGATTCCTTGGGTATACCTTGTAAGTTCATCAGTTAGTATTTTTGTTGTACAAATATTATTTTTTGGGTTTAGTTTTAAGAGTTATAGTTGAAAGGTAGGAATTATTTTTTGGATTTGTTTGTTCATCTTCGCGAGCGAAAAGACACCTTGTTGTGACAGCGCAAAAAAGTATATCATCTTGCTTGCATCATCTCAATTTCTATCCTTCCCGCTGCTATAAAACTCGTTTTTGTCTGTCAAATTTTTTATTTTCAATGGATTACGCACGATTTTACAATGTCTAATCCGACAAATGCTTGAGGTAATTAATCTAATCAAAACTACCTTCAACTTTATATACTAGAGTACTTAGTTCTCCAATATATTTATTTTTTGTTATGAATTCAGGCACAGAATCACAGCACAATACCTTGCTTCTTCAATTAAGTTCTTGCTGCTAATATTCGTTTGTTCCTTTCTAATTTAATTTATGTATTTTAGATTTAGCATATCAATTAAGATGAATAAACGAGGAGCATTGTTCAATACTTGTAGAATATTGGAGTTCTAAACCAACAAACTAGAATTCTAATGCTAATTATGTTTGTGTTGAGTAAACATAAACAATTCCCTTTTCTTGTTGAGATGGATAAGAAAATTATAATCTTATCTCCAACTGAGACCACTAAACCGAGTAATTCACTTAAAAATTTGTGCAAGAAATAACTAATTGTAAATTCAGGAAAAGCTAATTGCTCAAGAGGAATATGCACTTTTTTTTTTTGGTACTAAAGATAATTTCATTAACTAAAAGTTGCGTACAGAGTGTGGGTGCTCATGCACCATATTACAAGTACTGACAGTAGATACATTTGGATTTATACCGTAGGTCTCGTCCCTAAAGCTAACATGTGGGCCATTCTCGGTGGCAGTAGCAGCTGTTGATCTAGGTAAGGGCAAAACAGGTGTGGCAATAGCTTCTGTATCTACTTGACGACCTTGACGCAAACAATTCAAGAAGAAAATAAATGAGTTATACAAAGGAAAAAGACGAAGTAACATTCATTAACTAAAATTATTGGTCTTTATTTTAGTGAAAAGAATTACGGACTAATTTTATTTGTGAAGTTGTATTTATATATTTATAAGGTATTATTGTTGGTTAATCAATCTATATATCACTATTTGTGTTTTTCTTCGTATAAAAAGCAACTTGTGCTGGCATAGCACATGCATTAAATTTTTTTTAGTTTCATAGTCTTGTCATCTTCATTACAATCCATAAAGAATTATAAGAAAATACACGTGACCTCACACCATAATAAAAAATGGCTCATGTTTTTAAGTTTTACTCAACCTAGTCCATATTGTACATATTTTGAAAGCACTAACAAATTCAAAACTTGTGTTCTTATAACTATTGTTTCTAAAAGCTATGGAGTTAAATATGTGTTCTCACAACCATTGCTTTCGCTCTCTCTTCTTCTCACATCTTCTACATATGCTTCAAGGGGCCGTCCGTCATTGCTGCTTCTTACCCTGTGTCACCTGGTTGCAATGTAAGAAAATCAAAGAGTAGAAGTCCACCATTGAAGGCCATTTAAAGCTTTGCTTTCGAAAATAAGATTTTTTGAGTTTGTTAGTTGTTTGGATTGGGTGTTATTCCAATTGATTGATTGAAAATATCAAAAGGAGTTCAAAATTTAAATTTGAAGTGATTTGGAGTAGATTTGAGTTAAATTTTAGAAAAGACGCAAGGAAGAAGACAAAGTCACCTTTTTGTATAATTATGTATAATATTGTATAATAGTGTATATGAGTGTATAAATACATCTTATACACTATTATACACATTTATACAAGCGTCTGTAGACGAATTTCTTCCACAATTTTCAGTTGCAGTTCTTGTTTAAAACCAGTCCAAATCTCTATTAAATGACTTCAAATTTTATATACAACCTCCTTATACTATTTCTAAAAAGTCTAAATAACACCCACTTTAAATTACTCACTAAATCAAATTTGAAATTTAAACCCACATGTTTAAGCTTGTTAAAAATTTAATTTTAACCATCCAAATGGATTTATTTTGTTGAACTAATATTTGAGTCACAGTTACTGATTCGAAAACTAACTTAAAAGGTTGAGCAATCTTTTTTAAAAATTAAATAGTAATTTCTAGAACCTATTGGAGTTGGATGTTGAATCTTAGCCTATTATTTTTGGGTTAGTTAGTTGTAAATTGAAATATGAGCTATAAAATTGAAAAGCAGGGAGCTCAATTATTCTTATGTGAAATTTTACACATTTATTTTTATTAGTTTTCACATATTATCTACCTATATTTATAAATGAACACAATTATTCAATAAAAAAAAAAGCATCAATGCAATCTATTCTACAAGTATAAGTCAATTCTTTGTTACTATTTGTTTATCTAAATATTAAGGGTATGCTGTAAATAAACTTCTCATACTAATATGTTGGTATTAGCTTGTATTATTCTTAAGCATTATCAACGGCGTACATGATAGATCCATTGATCATTTACAAGAACTTTTATTATATACTTTCATATATAATTGACTTAATATACACGTGCAGCGTACGTGTCGAGATACTAGTATTATATTAAAAGCACGAAAGCCCTTAGCGAAATGTCGTTCGCCTTTTTTACCCTATTAAACTTGACATTGCATTGGATAAAGATGTAATTTAGTTTACATATTAGGACTTTGAAATCTTACATCCTAACATTTAAGACTTGAAATATATTAAAATTTTACTTATTAAATTGTTCCATATTTGAACTATATAGGTAGGAAGCCTTATTATTTAGGATTAGAAAATATATTATGCAAAAAAGTAATAAACGCATGAAGATTTCTCCAACAAAGTAAAATAATCCTATTACATAACATCTTCAAAATTGTATTGTACGAAAACTTTTTAATTTTCGACAATAAATAAATTTGAAGACATTATCGACACTTTAATATATTTAATATTTGACCATCTTTCATAATTTATTGTCTCTTTATCATTCTTTCGTAATACTTGAAACTATACAAAATGAAAAATCACTAAGTACTTTCTCTTCATCGATTATATGTGTAGTACTTGAAACTACTCTCAACAATTTAAAAAATAAATAAGAAATTAAAGAATATAAAAATAATTTCACGTGAACGATATAAAAGGATAATAATTTTGAGATAAAATGTGAGATTATTCAATTTCATGTTTGGTTGAATTTACATTTTCAACATAGGAAATTATGAAATTTGTTATACCATAACTGGTACTATGTTGATTTTATATTCAATGAAAGATAATAATTTATATCCAATAAAGAGTTTTGATATTATTTAATCACTGCATTATAACATATAACTTTTTACGGTATTCTAAATGAGAGTTTAGTAATTGTTTTCTTTCTTTTCCATTCATTCCAACAAATCTATATCTTTATATATTACTAAGTTATTTTAGTAAAATATCAACTCAACATTAGTCATCCTTATACTATACACTATTATCAAAAAAGTATTTAAACTACCGGGCAATTTATTCATTCCCAAATCTCTAAAGATATAACGATTTAACTTTTAAATAGGTATTATTAAACAAAAAATTAAAGAATTTTGATAAAGGTATTTATGCATAAATATTTATTTTTAGTATTAGGTCACAAAAAATAACACTTAAATTTCATAAGACGTTCACACAGAAGTTTTTCAGAAATTGCAATAATGCATCTTAGAATTTATGTGGAAGAATATTTCTTTCTTTATTAAGTCAGCAAAGTGAGATTAACATTCATTACCTTCAAACACTTACACTTTCTTATTTTTTCTTTTATATCTCAAATATATTATTTAATTATTATTTATATAATTCTTTAAAATTATATATTTATTAGTATGGGTATACGCGTGAAACGCGTACCCTAAGACTAGTAGTAATAAATATAAAGAGGTTAATTGTGGTTTGAATTAAAATCTTGATAAATTTTAATTTTGAAAAAATTGTGTTTAATTTTGTAAGAACTTATACCTGAATTAAAATTTACTCCTTATTCCCCTGCAAAGTTCAACAAATTCTCAACCTCCCCCCCCCCCCCCCCCCCCCCCCCCCCCCCCCCCCCCCCCAAAACCTAATCCAAACGTACAACTTATCCAACAAGACTTCTCTCGTAAAACAAAAGACAACTAAATCGAAATAAGGCAAAACATTTTGTTTTGATTTCCGAAAATCAAAATTTTCTTAACCAAAACAATTATACTTATTAGTTTAATTTTTTCTTTGTTTTGATTCGGAAAACCAAAATTTTCTTAACCACAACTGTTATTCTTATTAGTTCAATTTTTCTTATGTAAAATGCCATATTCTTTTCTCGATTAACAAACACATATATGAATGACAATATCGTGATACTATTAGTATTCAGGCGCAACAATAAAAGCAAGGGTAATACACGAGGCAAGGGGAATAAAACATACTTCCTCCATTTTAATTTGTTTCGAATCTATTTTTTTTTAATTTCTCGTTTAGTATTCAGTACCCACATTGGAACCCGACTAATCCGGATTCGCGCCAGGAAGTCCCACATTAGGGGGTAAAGTGCTCCCTAACAAAGGCGACTCCATACCTAGGGACTCGAACTCGAGACCTCTGGTTAAGGATGAAGAAGTACTTACCACTCCACCCAGTAGCGAAGCCAAGAATTTGCTCAAGGGTGTTCAAATTTGAAAGAAGTGAAAAAAATCTCCGAGAAACAGTGTTCAATATATGTTATATACCTCTAGAATCTAATATTTTACCTATATATGCAGTGTAATTTTTCCGACGACGAAGGGTGGTCTTTGTTACATGTAGCTTCGCCCATGACTCTACCACAACCCTTATCGGTGTTTCGAATCTATTTGAATATGCATAAAGTTTAAGAAAAATGAGAATGAATTTTAAAAATTATTTTTTAAAATACTTTATAAATATTTACATAGCTATAAATTCTTTCATTAAAAATTTAAAATTAAATTGTTTTTAATTTTTAATTTTATTTTAAAAGTCATTGTTATTGAAACGGAGGAAGTAAGAAAAAAGAAAAAACACGAGACGACAACATAGTCAAATGTCCGTGCCGGCGAGCAAAAGGGCTTTTCTTTTTCGCTCAGAAGATGGAATACTCCTTTACTCTTCTCTCTCTCTCTCCCACAGGCCGCTCTTTTGAGCAGTAAGCAGAGCTGCCATGGCATTCTTGGGGTTCTCAGTTCAGTCTTCCCCTTTCAAACCCACCTCTTATCTTTGGTTTTCCCCTCATTCCTTCTCCTCTTCTCGCTCCTTTTGGGCTTCTTCTGGCAAAGCCCTCCACAGGTTTGCCCCTCCCTTTTCTACCTTTTCTTTTATTATAAAGTTTAACCTTATTAATACTTGTCATAGTTTGGCTGATTACAGAGTTTAAGAAAGAAATATTACGTTTTATTGTTTGTGTGACTTTTGTTTTATTTGGTTACTGCCTGTCCCTTGTTTGGAATGCAGGGTGAGTACCATTTGAGTTTTTTGTAAAGTTTAAATGCTTGCAAACGTGTTTCTGTAAACGATTTTGAGAATATACTAGACTTTATACGCTCCCTAGACACTTAGAAACAAGTCGAGCGATGCTTTTGTACACCCGTAATATACTTCCTTGCTTCTGAAGTGGTTAATAAAATTACTTAGTAAAAAGTATTAGTAGTAGATAGTTGGCATTTCAGTCAGGGGCGGCCCCAGAATTTTCCCTAGTGGGTGTCAAAATATAAATAAGTAAGCATATGAAAAAAATTAAGGGGAGTCAACACATAGTATATATATGTAAAAATCAAATATTTAACCTATCTACGCTGTATACTTTTCCGGACGAAGAGGTGTCAATTGACTCCCCTTGCCAATGAGTGGCTCCGCCGCTGAATACAGTTAGGACAAAAACGGTGGACCAATTATCAGTTTTCTAAGGAAATGTAAGGTCACCGTGGAGAATTATTCTGGTGCTGTTTCTTAAGTATGGTGGGTGGAGGGTGCCGACTTTGTGCTGATTATGGAAATTTGGAATATATTGCTGATCATGAGACATCGTCCCATCATATTATTTTGTAAAAAATGACACTTATTTTCTTCGACGAAGAGGAATTTTTGCTTCTTTGTCCACCACTCACCACTGTAATGCAGATACTTATGCCAGTTAAGATATATGTGAATATGTTTTCGACATTGTATGATCTGATGAATAGGGAGAGAATAGAAAGCACAATGCCAGCGATTGAATGTTAGATTACCAAGTCCCAGTTCTTTTTTTATTCAAAACTGAATATCATTTGCAGGAGGGAAGATTGCAAAACTCAGAGTGCAGAAAATGCATCGTCCAGCTTAGCAGTGCTTGGCGATTCCATTAAACAAATATCAAGTCACGAAAGGAAGTTATTTTCTAGTAGACTACAACATAAAATTGAGGAAGTCAGTACTTACGGATGGATCGCTGAAACTAATGCTCTTAAAGCTTCTAAAGCTAAAAGCTCTTATAATAGTTACAAAAAGATATCATTAGCAAATTGCAATGTTAGTGCCTCTACAAATCGGAGGGTGAAAGATGATTTTTAATGTTCCAACTGAAGTCAATATGATAATGATGCGTGAACGCATCACCTCTAGCTATTCTGCCACAAACTGTATTTCAGGAGGCAACTTATCTTCAAAAAGCAAACCACCTTATAACCCTGCTGGAGGAAAAAAGAAGGTAATTGGAAACTGGAGAGAGTATGAAAACCATTTGCCACAAGTATCTTTAGGTCTTACCCATTCAAGAGTCAATGGAGTCAGGTCAGTAAATAAGGTTGATGGTTCTAATGTCATTACAAACCCTTATCAAAAGGTTCCCATCTTAATGGACAATTATCAAGCAAAATTATGGAAGCAAAGTTGGAGAAGGTAAATAAACTAAGGGAGGGTCATGCATCTGATCAACTAAGACACAGTGTGAATGGGACCGAGACCAAGGTAGTTACTGTCAAAGCAAAAGGTGTTATCCAGGAGCGTGCTATGAATAAAATGGAGAAGAATGTAATTCAAGTCGTGACAGCTGATGTCATGAATGGAGCTGAGGCTAATGCAAAAGGGGTTATCCTGGAGCGTGCAACTAATAAAATGGAAAAGAATGCAATTCAATCCATGGCAACTGATGTTGTGAATGGAACCAAGACTAGGATTGTCAGTGATGAAGGAACAGGTATAAGTCAGGTTTCCCTCTGTGAGAGGCTGGGTGCAATGTATGACAAAGTTCATATAGTTGACAATTTATCAGCAGCTAAGGAAGTTGTCAGAAAGCTTACAAGTCAGTACAGGCATCTCATCTATGTGTGTGATACAGAGGCACGTCTATCTTAGTTTTGTTTGGTTTTTCTGATTTCTTGAGATTTCCATGCACATGGAGAATTCTTCATTTGCAATTTAATTTGTCGCTCAGCCACTTTAGAGATTATTTACCCTTTTTGATCAATCATACATAGGTAGCAAAGATTGATGTTAAGCAGCAAACACCTGTTGATCATGGAGAAATTATATGCTTCAGTATTTATTCTGGACCAGAGGCTGATTTTGGTGATGGGAAATCTTGTATCTGGGTAGATGTTCTTGATGGAGGTGGCAAGAACCTCTTAGTTGAATTTGCTCCATTTTTCCAAGACCCATCCATTAGAAAGGTAGCTCTTTTATGATGGTAACTTTATTTGGTTACGTTTGATCCTCCAAATGCCTTCTTTTGTGGCTGTCTATTGAAGATCTTTGTTCATGGCTTGTGTCATTTACTGCATCATATCATATACCATTAACATACACATTATAATGTGCAGTGGTTTTTCTGTAGGTCTGGCACAATTATAGCTTTGACAACCATGTCATCGAGAACTATGGGTTTAAAGTATCTGGCTTTCACGCTGACACAATGCACATGGCACGACTTTGGGATTCCTCTAGGTGAGCTTCAGGTGGTTATTCACTAGAGGCACTAACAGGTGATTCCACTGTCATGCGTGATGCTAGAC